>OVAX01002364.1:0-30392 GCA_900406405.1 Lepidium africanum
CTAAATTCTAAATTCTAAATTCTAAATTCTAAATTCTAAATTCTAAATTCTAAATTCTAAAGAAGTGGTGAGAATCGGTCTTTACATTCCAGGTTTTTATCAACCCCAAAAACCATACAGATCAATTCTTAACATATATTTGTTCATGTTTATATAATGTCATTATTGTTTGTGGTGGGATTAGCACAATGTTTTATTAACTAGAGTGTGAATAAGATTACAAGAATGGGTTTGGATTCTCGTTAAGAATGACAAATAAGATGCTCGAAGTCTAAATTTCTTAGAGAGGAAATGCCGATCAGATCTCCTGCTTGGCATCCCAAATGTTTCTTTTTATAGGCAAAGTGCTTTCGATTCGTATTTCTCTCTACCAAGATGCCCATGCTGACTTGTGATCGTAGTCAGTGTGTCCGAGAGTAGGGAATCATTACCTGTACTATACGCCAAATTATCGGGCTTGTCACATTTAATGTTTCCAGGGCGACTATGCCTAGGTAATGATTAGGTGAAGTTACATCAACGCATTAAATGCGCATTAATTAGCTAAGGATATGTACGAAGACTTGTGCTTTTAGACTGACTGTCTTGATGTTGCTTTGTTCTAACGTTCTGGCACATGCCGAGGTCGTTTAACGGTTGAGAATGAGTGTTTTATTCTGTCAAATGCTTAATGGGCATTTCGAAGCCATATGGGCCGAGTTCGGAACGAGACCCACCTCCAACAATTATCAATACGACACATATGAACAGCTATTGGTCCATGTCCATACGTTTCATATATATTTGTCTGTATTCATACGAGACAGTTAAAGTCTTTGACAATGTCCATATAATACAATTGTCCAGTAGGAAACATATGATAAATATGTTCATGTCCATTGATGAAATATATAGTCATTTGTCCATATCCATATAATGCTATTGTATATTAGAAACATATGGAAATATATATGTCCATATCCATGTTTCATATATATTTTTCAATGCCCATATATGTCAGTTCAATGTCTTTCTCAAGGTCCATATAACGCAATTGTAATTAGGAGACATGTGGTAAATATGTTCATGTCCATGAAATATATGGTCATTTGTCATTGTGGGTAGAAATAATTAAAAAAAAAAATGATCAAGTCCATATTATAAGTAATGGAAGACAAGATGTGAAAACATCTAGGATTATGTCTATGTCCATATAATGCCATTGTTAATTTGAAAACATTTAGAAATATATATGCCCATGTCCATCCGTTTCATATATATTTGTCTATGTTCATACGGGACATGTAATGTCTTTGTAAATATCGATATAATACAATTGTCATTAGGAGACATATGGTAATTATGTCCATGTCTATGAAATATATGACTATTTGTCAGTGTGGGTAGAAATAATTATAAACAGGAAAAGATGATCATGTCCATATTATTAGTAGTGGAAGACAAGATGAGAAAACATTTTAGACGTTGTCATGTCCATATAATGCCATTTTCAATATGAAACATATAGATATATATTTGTCCATGTCCATCATTTTCATATATATATTTGTCAATGTCCATACGAGGCCGTTGAGATCTTTCTCAATGTCTATATACTGCAATTGTCATTATGAGATATATGATACATATGTCAATGTCCAATCATGAAATATATAGCCATTTGTCTTTCTAAGGAACATAATTAGAAAATACGAGATGTGAAAAAGTTAATGATTTTGTCCGTATAAGACAATTATCAAATATGAAACATATGGACAAATATATGTTCATGTCCATAAGATTGATATATATGCATATTTCGATATACACAATAGGTTCTGAAAAATATAGAAGAAAGTTTAGGAATTTGTCAATGTATATATTAATATATATATAATAGATAACTAGCCAATGGGAGACAACGAATGACTATGCATAGAGAATAACAATGCAGAGAATAGAATGTCAGTAAACGGACAGGGAAAAATGAGTCATATTGCATGAGAGAGAAATATGATATAGGGTAGAATAGAGGAGAAAAAGAGTATATGTATATTTTCCGATGAATTGTTGTGAAAAGTCGGTAGAAATGATAATTTTCTCAAATTTTTATGGTTTTATAAGTTTGTTTACAAAATCATATTCAAATATTCAAAACAAAAGATGTTTTTTATAAGAAACATTAACTGAAGAAACCCAACTAAAAGTTTTTTCTTTCGGCCAAAAAATAAACAGTTTTTTCTTATTTTTGGTATCAAACTTCATAATGTTATTTAATATTGAATATTTTATTTCATTTAGAAATTTTTGTATGGTTTTAAATAGTTTTAGAATATGTTATAAAACTCTATAAGAAAATAGTTACAAAATTTCCATAAACTTAAACTTTATTCCTCTTAATTAAGAAAACCCAAATGAAATTTAAACATAATTTCTCTTAAGCTAAAAATAGTTTTCGTATTAAATCCCTAAATATTTTTATATAACTTTATCAACAACTCTGTTAGAAGAATTTCATAAATATAAACTCTACCTCCTCTTGACAAAACTCAAGGAAAACATAAACTTAATTTATCTTACATAAGTTTTGTATTAAACTACTGAATGTTGAGTAAAAATTTATAAACAACTCAA
This sequence comes from Lepidium africanum, assembly GCA_900406405.1. Lineage (NCBI taxonomy): Eukaryota > Viridiplantae > Streptophyta > Magnoliopsida > Brassicales > Brassicaceae > Lepidium > Lepidium africanum. The sequence continues at coordinate 2,614 of OVAX01002364.1, forward strand.
GTATTTCATGAAACTAAACTCTACCTTGTCTTAATTAGAAAATGATGAAAATGCTCAAAAAATTTATCTAAATTATCCTAAATACTCACACCCACTTTTTTTTAATCTCAAATGGCTTACTGATACACTCAGATTTTAACTCTATATTCTACTGCAAGTGCATAACAAATCCTAGTAGTATTTAGGGGTCGAATTCCACAAAGAACCAAGATTACACTTTGGATTCTTCTATTCTATTTCAAGCTATATCAATTCAGAATTGAGAATTTAAACTAACAACTTAACGAGTTAAAAATATAATTAAAAGCATCAAACATCGGGTATTCATTCAGGAAATAGAATTCTTATCAGGGAAACTATTTAGGGAACTATCTCAATTCATATTCTCGACTTGAACATAAATTCTAATAAGCCAACTATCGTTGCACCTATTACTCTGTCTACTAACTTAGAGATCCTAACTATCGTTGGTTCCAAGTTGTAAATAGGCTTTATTCGATTAGGTTTAATTATCCACAATTCCTCTTAACAATCAACTGTCGTTGGTTTAGAACAATTGCTCATCTAAACTAGGTCTGATTCTCAGCAAGCTTTGGAATGATAACAACCTAAAATCATAGATTAGTTGATCAGGCTAACCTAACCATTGACAAGAATTTAGATGCAGAATTATCTATTCATCAATCCCTCTTTGCTCCCTAACAGTGGAATTCTAAATCCCTAGAATCCCTAAACCTTACAAGTAGATTACTTAGACATGGAAGTAAAAGAAACATAAATCATATTAAATGAAAACATAAACTGAAAATAAATCCAAGAGGGTTCAGAAATTCTTCTCAATGATTAAGAAATCTCTTCTCCCTTGCTTACAAAGCTAAATCGATTGCTCAGAGATCTCTAAAGTCTGCTGTGTGTCCCAAACGAAATAATAAAAAGGGTATATATATGTTCCTAAAAACACAGGTACAAAACAGGAAAATTAGGTATCTTCTCGCGACATCATTGATCGATTGATAAAGGAGTTGATTGATCGATCACTGGTATGTGGTCAATCTCCCAAGTTGCCAAGTTGATCATCAGGTCGAGCGCTTGAATCTTCAGATGGTTGATCGATCGATTACTGAGTGTGAGGTTGATCGATCGAAGACTGAGTGTGAGGTCGATCAACGGGTTGAGCGCTTCTATAACTGAGGGCATTGATCGATCGATCAAAGGATTGATTGATCTTTCTCTCTTCTCGCTGAAAACTCCAGAAATTGCTCCAAACCTCTCCAATGCAATCAAATGAGCATGATTCCAATTCTTCGTATTTTTGACCTGAAAAGACTCTAAAATACAGACAAAGACTCTGAAAATAGCTGAATTAATAGGCTCAAAACTGATAAAAAATGAGGTATATCACTTACACCATATTTATCTCTCATGTCATTAGACTCCTTTACCCCTGCCCGATTTTCACAACAAGAAATATGCACATTCATAGTTCATGATAAACACTATTATAAATAATTCATAGCGCATTCGTAAACACAAATACTGCCGGAGCTATTATAGGGTCCGTACATATCACAATGCTTTTATTCTATGTTATTATATCGTGTATTATGATAACACTTTTTGTTTGTTATTGAATATTGTTTTATGACAATTGTTTCGTGCTACGGTATATTTTACAATAGCATTTTTCCATTGTTGTAAAATATGATTTTGTAACAATACTTTTTTGCTTTAATAATTTAAACAATCACAGTATTTTTGAGCTACGAGATATTAGTTTGGAAAATATATTTGGTACGATATTTACGTTTTTAGTGCGTTTTTTGGTTTAGTTTTTTGCTCATAATGAATCTATAATACATTTAACAAATACAAGACACCTTTACGATTCCAATTCATATATATATATTGAACATTCATAAGACAACAATCCATAGATTTGCCACACCAAAATACATCAATTTCCTAATAAAATCTAATACATACCATCATAAGTCCATAATTATCCAGACCTTAAACTACCTTACATAACAAAATACCTTACTAAATGAGTTCAATAGACAACCACCTTATCCTCTGGCCATGCAATAGATGTACCTAGTGCATCTTCCATGTACTCGATTTCAGAACAAGGCCTCCAAACTGCAGCATCTTTCACCTTCACTACCTCCACCTAAACTCGGACAGCATTTGGTCCAAGTGGAACAAAATGCACAACCTGCTCTGGATCATTCGAAGCCCAACGTCCTTCTGCAACTACCCTTTTTTTCGCTTATATCCATGAGTTTACACTTTTGATTTGTTTCTTGCTTTTTACGCTGCATATGTATAAGTTATATTAAACCAGTCCAACATAAATCAAAAACAGACATTGCTCATATATCTAAAGTTCTTATAACACAAACATATATACTATAGAACAAGATCCACTAAAACATCAAGTAATCCTAACAGCAAGATACCAAACTGATGTGAAACTCCTCTAACTGCATAAAACCATAACCAAAACTACATTTACATTAGAGAAAGATCACCGGAGATCTGCGCACAGGTGATAATGGTAACAGCTTTTTAAACTTCTTGATAGGTGCTGGTGAAGTTGTTGCTGGTTCTTCGAACTGATATGATGTTCTCTCCATCTGCTGAGTATCAACTGGAGATTGTTGATACATGAAGGGAAGGAAAGAGATCATCTAAGCATTAAGATTTCTAACTTGTGTGGCTTAGAGGTATGATTATAAATGCTGATAGAGAAACCATAATCTTGTGTAACTTATTTGCAAATATACAACTAGCACTTCATAGTTATGCACATACTTCTACAACAAATGTAGAGACTACAAAACGAAAAAACAAAATTTACCGGGAACACTAATTCTCTAACTTTCCAAAATGCATCAGCCAATATTCATATTAAGTTGCTTATAGTTATGGATTGGGATGAATGTAAGATCGAGACCATTGTGAAGAGTGACCTAATCAAGCTGAACAAGACCTAAAGTTCTTTGGCTAGTATGAAGATAAAGAGCTGTCAACAAAAGCTAGAAGATAAAGCTAATCTATTTTCCAGAATTGATGAAAGGAATCGGTTAGCAATTCCTCAAGACTAACTCTACCAACAATGTTAATCAAAACTATGGTCTCTGTCTCAATCTTCCACAAGGTCTCAGCATATAAACAAAGCTAATCACAGTGAATTTATTTTCTAAATATATTGAGAGAGAGCAATGTGCAGTGTTATACGTAGATATATAAGTCATATTCAGTAGTTAGATCCTCACCATTGAATGAATCAGAGACTGTTTTGGAGACTGTTGTGTTTCAAAAACCACACTTGTTGCAAGCTATGTTACAAAAGTTTTGAGACAATCATCAATAGTGCTAATATCTATTGTAGACCTCCAAAGAAAAGTCTCAGGTTCTAGCACATTCTCAATGAATATCTTAACTGCATTTGGTCCAAGGGGAAGTCCATTAACCATTGCTTTTGGATCTTGTGTCAACCAACGTCCTTCAGGAACAACAATGTCTTTATCTCCACTCCAATCTTCAGTTTACACTTATTAATAGAAGTGCCCTGCTCTGTTCGAACTCAGCAAAATCAAACTCCAAGCACTTCACTTGTGTATTGTTCTTACAAGCTATTGTTAAAATCAAGAACAGGAGATTCCACGCAACAGAAAAACTCATTTTTCTTTTTCTTTTGGTTTGTGTTTTTAGTGTTCTGCAGAGCTCCAGAGGTACAATAAAGTACTACAATATAAATTGAATTGGAATACATTATCAATGGCTTTATCGTCAAGATTGTATTTTACTCGGAAATTCTAACGAGTCATAATTTGACTCCTCTAATTTGAAAATTTGGGTTTTACTTTTCAAGGGAAGAGTTATTTCTTTTTACAAAAAAAAGAAAAAAAAAAACAAAAGAATCATTTCTTCTTTATCTTCAACAACGAGTTGATGGGTTCTTATCAAAAGAAAAAACTACTTCATAGGTCAGTATTTGTAACCAATTAATCTCACAACGTACTATTAAAATTGTGTTAGTGTAGCTTTTAAAAACTCGATCATTAGCTAATGACTCAAACATTAGGGACTCATATCCCTTTTCACTATAGTTAAAAAGACTGTTTTAGAAAATTAGTTTTAGCAATGTACGTAGAAAAAACTTTGCAAACTTATACTATAATCTTACGATATATGTAATAATACATCTGCATGTATGACTAAGGTTTAACCGTTTAAGAGGTGTAAAAAATGGAAAATAATGGAGAATTAATAGCATTAGAATTTTTTTTTTTTTTTTAAACTTTAGTCTTAGTAGATTTTTTATGATGTTAAGACATCACACAATTTTAATATCATTTAAGATACTTATTAAAATGTTTGTATTTCAAATATATTCTTCGGCATTTCAGTTTGTTCATATCTGATTTTGTTAATATTGTCTACTTTGAAAATTTAACCCAAAAAATAAAATAAATTGTTTACTTTTCTTTACAGAAGGTGACATGTGGAAATTCATATAAAGCGACTTTTCATAACGACTTCTCCAATTAAATCGATCTACGTGTAGATTACTTTTTGTTGACCAACTAAAAAACCCAAATTTCTGTGAATGAATAAATTGTATTTAATAAAAACTGTACCAATATTTTTTTCAAACTTAAGTCAAATTTTATTATTAAATTATTTTATTAACTTTTTTCTAGATTCATTCTTCTTGATTTTAATATTTTAAGAAAATTTTTATACACTTAATAGTCATAGTAAATGATTTTGAAAATCTCTCATCAAGATACAATATTTTTAAAGATTATATTTTGTAAGGAAATATATATATAATCAACAAACCAATAACACAATATTTAAATTCAATGAATATATGAGACTCTTTCATAAAGTTTGAAAAACACCAAATTTTTTTAGACTTTATAAAATCATGAATCCAATAACTCTAGACTTATAAAGATTTCAGAAGACCTTTTACAGTTATATAAACCAAAAACACTAAACTTTCGTAAATTTTTGAAAAATCTTGATTTAATAACACAAAAACTTTTAATGACAATTAAATCTTTATAACTTTATTTAAACACATAAACCAATAACACCTCATTAACGCTTCAATTGGAGTGCATGTTGAATTCAAACTCACCATATAGTGGCTAACTAAATCAAGAGCAACCTAGCTGAACCATCTATTTCTTGGCGAATAGTTTGTCTTTTTATTATTTTGTTATCACTGTCGTTATTTATAATATTATTTTCTTTAAGTCTTCCATTAACAATTATATTTAGAGAAAATTACCTACAATGCTCAAAAAATACAGAAATTATCTACACTGCCACAACAGTTTCTAATTTATCACGTATGCCATACCTCATTATCAAAATGACCAATATACCCTCAAGCAAACAAACCATTACTATTTCAGATGTGTTCCGATTTCATGTAGTGCAAATGTTCATTCTCCCTCAATTTCATTGTGACTCTCCTTGTTATCCTTCATTATCACAAACTCTTCACACTCCTCATAGTCTCTCTTGCTCACTTCTCTTCACTCTTCAAACTCCTAGGCAAACAAGGTAAATTTCTTTACACACATTTGTTTCACTCAATTCGTCTCGTTTATGTTTGCTATTGCGAAAGTTTTGAAATTTTCACAATACTCGTCTTCCATACTCTATTCAACTTTTAAAGTTGTCTACTTCTCGAAACCATGTCATGAAGAAGTGGAAGTTTCAATACTTTCAAAAGCAATCATCCTGAAAAAGCTTTTTAGTGAAGCTGGAGAAGATGGATGAACAGTGAGTGATGTTGAGGAAGAATTGGATTAGTGGAAAATAGTTTGCATAAACGAACAAAGTTTTGTCTGACATGGACAAAAAAATGACCTTTAGAACACTATTCGGTATAGAAAATCTCTCTATTTTTGTTCTCAGTTCATATTCATGTCCATATCAATTTATATGTCTCCAATAAACATATCAATCTATATACCATGTTCATGACTATGTTCATGCCTCTCGTGTTTTTAATTTTTTCATATGTTTTATGTCTATGTCCCCATGTAATTTTTCAATGCCCATGACAAAGCTCTATCCGATATGGACAAATTACATTTCTTCTATTGATAAGAAACATGAGGGAAAATTTAAAAACATGGGAGACGGGAGACTTGAACATTAACGTGAAGGAGCTTATCGTGAGTTCTTGCTATTATCATGAAGAAGTTTTTTATTGGAGGTGGAGAAGACAGATTAACAGTGAGCGATGTGGTGGAATTGGATTAGTGGAAAACATGTGTAATAAGCGCACAAAGTTATGTTCGACATGGACAAAAAATAGTCTTTAGAATACTGTCTGATATGGATAATCTCTTTATTTTTTTACCCCAGTTCATATTCATGTCCATATCAAAGTCCTCCATGGATATCAATCTATATGTCAATATCCATTGCTAATGTTCATGTCTATCATGTTTTCAATTTATCTCATATGTTTTATGTCTATATCCCCATATAATTTGTCAATGTCATATGTTTTATGTGTATATCCCCATATAATTTGTCAATGTCCATACTCATGTTCATGTCCACCACATGTTCATGTCCACCACGTAATTTGTTATGTTGTTAAAGATGAATGAACTATGACAAATTCCAATATATAAAGACAATTGGGGATTGTTTAAAGAAGATAATAAATATTGTCAATGGGGAATTGTCCCCATTTGACAATGTGGATAGTGTTTTAAATTTCAGAATTAACAGTTGTGCATATTTGACAATATGTATAGTGTTTTAAATTCCAGAATTAACAGTTGGGGACATAATATATAGTTGTGTCTCTGGTGTACAACAATATTTTCTACGGTGGACATATATAATAAAATATGTATACAATGGAAAGAAACCGCAATATAATTGTCCACCGTAGACATATATAGTGAATTGTGTTTAAATAGACAAAAATGCAATAAAATTGTCCATCGTGGACAATTTCTTTGTTTTTTTCCTTACTTCATATTCATGTCCATGTCAATTTATATGTCATTTGTGAACATATCAATCTATATGTCCATGTCCATTGTTAATGTTCATGCTTCCCATGTTTTTAATATGTCTCATATGTTTCATGTCTCTCACTTTTGTTACTAGTCCATTACTTTCGATTCCCCTCTTTCCTTACCTTTTATCTTACTACCACATGTCATTCTCCCTATTGCTCTGTTATTTGTCCTCTATGTTTTTAAATTTGTCCATCATATTATAATGTCCATGCCCATGTTTTTGTCCATAGAAGACGTGTAATTTGTCCACCATTCACAACATGTGTTTCACTGTTCATTATGTCTTCCCCACTACTCTTTTCACATCCGTCTGTATTCAATCCTCATCTATCCAGCCATTATGTTTTATTCTTATCCTCTTGTCCAACCCGTCACCATTCAAGTTGTCTATCACATCCAATCTCTTCTTATCCACTATTCATTCATCTTCTCCACAAACCTTTTCACATCCGCTGGTGTTCATCGTCAACCCTCCATCTCTATCACATTTTTTTCACACCGTTACTCTCAACTTCTTAACTCTTCACCATCTATCTCATCACTTCACCTTTTTCCAATTCTCTTCCACCATCTTTATTATCTCCCCACCATTTGTCCCCTACCCTCCCTTCATATTGCCATAACGTCAACTCCAAATTCATGAGCAAAGGGTATTATTGTCATAGCATCATCACTCAAATACTATACAATGGCATTTCAGATAAATTAAATCTTATGTGGCATATGCGATAATTTACGGAACTAAAGTGGCATTTGCGACAACAATCCCTTATATTTATCATTTTATCGTTACTCACAATTCGAACATAAAATTTATTATAAATAGTTGTCTTTATCTATTATTATAGAATAAAATAAAAATTATCATAGATATTTATCTTTTACTAAGGATATATATATATATATATATATGTATATATAAAAGATATTTTGAATAATATCTATCTATCTATATACACAAACTAAATATAAAAGGAATTCCTAATCTAAAAAGAAATCTTAATGTAAGAGAAATCGGAAATATTAATTTTATTATATAAATTGGGATTTTAAAGTTATGCATTAACAAGATGATTCCACGTGTCAAAATTCAACGATCTAAAATTTTCCTGTATTTATCTATTTTTTATTAAAAAATAGATAAAATATATTTTTAATAGATTTTTTCAGTATTTAGCTTTATTACAAAATACTTATCATTATTCACAATCCTAACATAAAAATATTTCTAAATAGTTGTCTTTATTTATTATCATAAAATAAAATAAAAATAATCATAGATATTTGTCCGAGCGAGATTTAGCACAATAGTTCTAAATCCTTCTCTAAGATTTTAAAGGAGATTTTAGAGGAAATATGGGTAAAAATTCTGATCAATTCGAAGCACAGGAAAATCATCAGAGTAAAGAATTCCGAGTATATTTTATTGATTAGTGTTTGACGCCAAAAAGCTGAACCCCTTTCCAAAGGAACTCCACCTCTATTTATAAAACATGGAAGGCGGTTACAAATTATTTGAATCTAGAAAGATTACATTTTTGTTATAATTCAATGCTATCTAAAAATGTCTACTAGATTTTCAGAAATTTTCCATATCAGAACCGAAAAATTTTCATTTCTTTGTTGATGACGTGTCGTTCGAGATCCTTCTGATTTGGCGAGTTTCCAAGAAAGGACTCTTCCGAGTTGATAACGAAAGTCCGAGATGAATTCTCAATGATCTTGCCGAGTTCAAGACTTGGAGATTTCTGTTTATTGTTTCCTGTGGACCGAAATAGGATCTCAGATCCGCCTCCAACAATTATACCCCCAGACTCGGAAAATTGTTCCAAAATTTCGGAGTCGGAAAGTTAACCTGCTTCTGCAATCTTTGGTCCACATGTCAATATGTGACAGGATCACTCTGGCGGTTTATAATAATTTCTGTTTTTTGTCATTTCGACTTCCGGTAAATTTGTATAAATACCGCGCCCGTTTACCTTTTACTTCTTCACTTGCATTTGTGAATAGAAATTCTCCTAATTTCTTCATACTCTTTTTTTTTAGGTGAATTTTCTTCGAATTAATTCTTTTAAAACTTTTTACTTCTTCTAAAAAGGATGATACTTGATGACTTTCGACTTCTAAATGTCGTGGATGGCTTAAATGATGTCCTAGATGGGGTGAACACTCGCCTTTCAGGAGTAGCCACTAGGGTTGCTGGCTCCCCTTTTGTCCCAACTCGGGACATTGATGTGGTTTCTATTGGACCAAACGTTGGCTGCAGCAATTCTTGACCCTCCCAGAGGCAGAGGGTCGACACCCTTCGAATTGGGTCATGGGCAAGTGCTTATGGTGGTTCTCCATTCAACGCTCCAAGAAGGAGAAATTCCACCGACTTCCGTTTCACTCATTACCATACGAATACGGCGCCAATATTGTTGTCTCGCGTTGAGTGTGTTAATCAGATGCGTCATATCATAACATCTTTGGAGCTTCTTCCTCCTCCTAATTAAATGCAAAACAGGGAAGAGTACGAAGAGGCAGCATTCTTGCTCTTCAGGGTTTGACTCCTTTTATTTCTGAGTTAAAATCTTTCCTGTCATATTTTATCCTTTTCTCTGAATTTATGTTCATTCCATTTATTACTTTATCACTTATTTGAACGATATCCTGATGGAGCGAGAGAGATCCCGAGCTAATCCAGACGAGAACTCTCAGTGAACTTCTAACCTAGCTGGCCAAGCTGGCCAGTCTCATCTTGAAGTGGTGGAAACTAGATATAGGCTTACCGCAACTGAAGAAAAACTTACTCGTGTGAAGAACGAGTTGAAGCTCGAGCAGGAAAATGTCCTGAAGCTGATAGAGTGAAATGCGGCTCTTACTGAGTTGCTAAATTGCGTAGAGTCAGACCGAAGCACTGCGTTCAAGGCCACCGAGAAGGCGAATGACAAGTTGTAGGGGCTTCAGACCGAGTTGGACTCAATGAAGGAGAATTTTGATCTCCGCCTTCACCAAGCTTTGAATTCGGAGAAGACGAGTTTCTAGAGTCTTCACGATCAGTTCACTGAGTGCTTCATGAAAATTGCTATGTTTCTGTACGAAACTATGTTTTGTCTTCATCGAGAATCAGATTTGATTATCTGTCAAAACCATGTTTTGTATTTGCGAGAAAAATCCCGACTTACTATACGAAACTATGTTTCATCTTCATCAAGAATTAAATATCGGTTATCATGTAAAAAATTATATTTTATCTTTGCGAGAACGAGTTCCGACTTGCTGTACAAAACTATGTTTCGTTTATAGCGAGAGTTTGATTCTTGACTTTTGAGAGTAGGGGTATGGCCCTTTCCTTTCTTTTTTTTTTTAAGAATTCTGAGGCGGCAACATATGAAAATTAAATATAATTTTAGCTGCACCCAAAGGTTACATACGTACCCCAGAGGATCAAGCCGAAACGTGGTTCTAATTACATAGTTAAGTAACATATGGACGCCGAATTGGCGTAGCTTTAATAGTAGTATCGTTACAAGTTGATGGAATTCCAGCTCCTTCCATAGTTGTGATCTCATATACTCCAGATTTCTCGACCCAGTTGGCAAATGTAAGGTTCTTCCCAGTTGGCGCTAAATTTGCCCGTGTTTAGTTCGATCCTCTTATCGAACACCTTTCAAAGTACATGATCACCGACCGCAAAGTGATTTCCTCGTACTTTCTTGCTATAGTATTTTGTGGCTTGTTACTGATAATTATGTATTTGGAGTAGTGCACTATCTCGCTGTTCATTATCGGGGGCATGTATACGACGCAACGTTGGCACTGTTGCCTTTGCTGGAGCCATTGCTTCCATTCCATGAGATAGAGAAAATGGGGTACGAATGGTTGAACGTCTCTGTGTGGTTTGATACGAACATAGTACTCTGTCTTTTCTTAATTCCAACCAATATATGCTTGTTTGTCGCTTCAGCTTGTCCATTTCCTTGGGGATTTCGCGGAGTAGATTTGCACACTCAAATATTTCATCTTACGCAAACGTTGGTGAACTTTGCCGAGGTGAATTGAGAGCCGTTGTCGGTAACGAAAGTATACCATGTTGGTTGATGATATGTTTCCATATAAACTTAACAACGTCATTATCCTTAATATGAGAATAAGCTTCAGCCTCGACCCATTTGGAGAAGTAACCGGTCATCACAAGCAGGAATCGCTTTTGCCAAAACTATGTCCATTTTCCAACGCATGAATAGATATGGCATGATGGACGAAGTCAACTCTTCTGTCAAAGCGTGGATTATGGGCTTGTGTCATTGGCATTTGTCGCACTTAGCTGCATATTGTTCGCAATCTTGTGCTATTGTCGACCAAAAGTATATGAGAGTTTGGATTTTATGGACAAGTGATCGTCCACTATTGTAATTTCCGTCGGCTCCTTTGTGTGTTTCTTGTATAACTTGGGTTGTCTCGTCGCCATGAATATAAGTAAGTAACGTTCCGTTAGCATTGTGCCGATACAATTTTCTATCGATTTGCACATAAAAAGCGCACTTAGCCTTAAGCCGCCGTGTTGTTCATCTATCTTCTGGAGTTTCTTCGTCAATGTTGTAATCGAGTATCTCGTCCATCTAATTGATTTTCCATTCACTGGGTTGTGAGATGTTAGGCATATCTATGTCGGGTTCTTCTATAATATCGGCGATTGCTGAGATAATTGCAAAGTCTCCTTTTCGTAGGTTGATACTTGGTTTATCTATGCTCTCAATCAGTATAATTCTCCTTTGAATTGGATCGGTCATCGACGCCATGGCTGCTAAGGCATCGGCCGAAGTGTTTTCTTTTCTGGAAATCTTGTAGACTTTGAATCGTAAATCCTTTGTCAATTCTTTGACGACTTTCAAGTATACTTCCATACGATCGTTCTTTGTGTCATAGCCTATGTTGACTTTGTTGACCACTAGTTGCAAATTGCTATAACAATCAACTTTTGTTGCTCCAATTTGCTTTGCTAATCGATCTCGGCGATCAACGCCTTGTACTCGGCTTTGTTATTTGATGTTGGGAAAGCTAGCCAAAATGATTGCTCTAGAACTTCCCCGGTCACATTTTCTAGTCGGATCCCTACCCCGGATTCACGTTGCAAAGATGATCCGTCGACAAAGATTTTCCAAGTGTAAAGAGCTTTACATGATTCCAAAGGTTCCAATTTCGGTGATAGCTCGATTAGGAAGTTCGCTAAAACTTGTGACCTTGCGCTCGTTCTTCCTTTGAACTCGATATCATACTCGCTAAGCTCAATAGCCCATTTAGTTAACCTTCCCGATTGGTTAGGTCTGTGCAAGATTGTTCGCAACGTATGATTGGTGAATACAATAATCAAATGATTCTAAGTATGGTCTTAACTTTCTTTCCAAGGTGTGCCAATGTGAGTTTTTTCGTAGTTGGGTATCAAGACTCCGCTCCATCGAGAGACTTGCTACTGTATAATATTGGATGTTAAATTCATCGATCCTTCAGAACGAGTACACTGCCTACCGACGATAACAAGTTTCAGGTTTTGCCAAAATCGGTGGAGTTGACAGGTACTCTTTCAACTCGAAAAAGGCCTTTTCACATTCTTCTTCTGACTTGAAGTTCTTATTTCCTCACAGCATTTGATAAAACGGGACAAATTTACCTGTTGATCGAGAAATAAATCGATTCAACGCATCAATTCGACCAGTAAGCCTTTGAACTTCTCGTTTATTCTTTGGTGAAGGTAACTCTTGGACCACCTTGATCTATTTTGGATTTGCTTTGATTCCCCTTTGAGTGACAATGTAACCGAGAAACTCTCCTGAAGTTACCCCAAAAGTGCACTTTGCCGGGTTAAGCTTCATTTAATACTCGTTCAAGGTTTGGTAGCAACATGCTAAGTGATCCACATGATCTTCGGCTTTTTGAGACTTGACTAGCATGTCGTCGATGTATGCTTCTATTGTTTGACCGAGTTGATTGGCAAACATCTTGTTTACCAGCCGTTGGTAAGTTGATCCTGCATTCTTGAAACCGAAAGGCATTACTTTGTAGCAATAGGTCCCTCGTTCTGTTATGAATGAAGTTTTTTCCATATCTTTGAGATGCATCCTGATCTGATTGTATCTCGAGAATGTGTCCATGAATGAGAGGAGTTTGTTTCCTGCTGTTGTCTCGACTATTCGATCGATATTGTGTAAAGGGAAACTATCCTTTGGGCAAGCCTTTTCAAGTCGGTACAATCTACATAGACTCACCACTTCCCTTTCTTCTTTGCCACTTATGACTGGGTTTGCTAACCATTCTTGATATTGTACTTCGACGATAGATCCAACATCGGTTTGTTTCTTAACTATGCCGATCACGATTTTGTCCTTTTGGGGCCCAATTTTTGCCTTTTTTGCTTAATTGGTTTATATGTCGGTTCGACATTTAGTTTGTTACTTGCAACCCTTGGGTCAATCCTAGGAATATCCTTTGATGTCCATGCAAATGTTGTCATGTTTTGCTCTAGTAGTCGGGTTAACTTTTCCCGGATGGGCTTTTTTAAGCTAACTCCAATGCTCACGCATTTCGCCGAGTCTGACAGGTTAATGTTAACAAGTTCGATGGCTGATGGATCTGGTTTTTTGGGAGCCGGAGGTTCCGAAATACCTTTTCCGTTGATAGATACCGTGATTATGCATGACTTATAGCGCAATTTCAGCTCAGCAATAAAACGAGTCTGAGAAATCTTCTAATTTCCTCGAAGCGTGTAGACTCCTTTGTCAGTTGGAATTTTTACGCATTGATGATAAGTCGATGGAATGGCTTTCATGGCATGTATCCATGGTGTTCCTAGGATCATGTTATAAATCGGTGGTTTGTCTACCACTAGAAGTTTGATCCATCTTGTAGTTCCTGCGACTCGAATGGCTAACTCGGTAGTTCCTATTGCATGGATTCATATTCCATCGAACACGGTTAACTATCTATCTATCAATTTGATTATGATAACCGGAAGTGCCATCTGGTCTTGCATCTTCTTGAAGATTAAGTCTACCAAACTTTCGGTATCGATAAGTATCTGAGACACATCGCAGTCAGTAACTCAGAGTTTTATAACAAGCAGGTTGTTATACGGGAAGCATACTCCTACGAGATCATTTTCAGTGAATGTAATTTCCGAGTCTATCGACCTTAAACTTTGTGGTTGAACTACTAATTTGAGGTTAACTGCGGCTACAACCTTCCACTCATACTTCTTGATTGATTTTATCGTATCATCACATGATTGCAATCCTCCAATGATTACATTGACTTCCACTCTTGGAGATCATGATTCAGTAATATCTTCCTCGAGTCTTACGTGTTTGGGTTTCTCTGTCGCTGCATTCCCTTGAGATAGTGTTTTGTTTGTTGTGTCTCGCAACTCGACCTCTTTTTGTTTATGCGTTTTGAACTTCTGGTTCTCTTTTTTAGAGACAGTCGATTTGCCTATGGAGAACGTTTTGGCAAGTAGCTCCTGCAACTGTTTGCATTTTGAAGTTAAATGGCCAGCTCGATTATGGAATGCACAATACTCGTTCTGTTTTAGGTATTGTTCCATGGTTTCTTGCCGACATCACGGCTTGAAAAGTCATGATCGCATTTGCCCGTCTCTATAGTTATGTTGTTTTGGCTCTTGGTACTCTTCCCGTGGTTCCTTCGGTCCTGAGTAATGCTGAGCCTTTTGAGTTTTTGCAAGAATTAACTTCTCCTCAATATACTCTACGTGCCTTGCTGCAATGCATTCGAGATTGTGTTTGGCTGAGTTACGAAAAGGTACCTTCGTAAAGCCTCATTGCTAACCATCGCAGTTCTTAAAGCCTCGATCGCCATGTTGTCACTGACTTTGGCTTAGTCAATATTTTCCGAAATCGTCCCAAATATGACTTTAGAGACTCGACGTACCCTCACTTTAGAGATTGTAGCTTTGCTATTGAAGTGTCTTGATTGACGAATATAGTGTACTACTTCATGAACAACTTGGCTAGCTGATTGAAGTTCTCAACAAATCCAATCGGTAGTATCGTGAATGCACTCAAGAATTCCATCGGGTCTGTCGTCTTGTCATATGAAGGACATGTTACTCTCGGTCCTCGGTCTACTGAGACTTTTTTTAGTCTCGGAGAGAATGGAGAATTACGGGCTTGTGCCAAGATTTTCCCAATCTCTGGTCGCTTGATGGAATTTCGACCTCATCTCTTCCATCATTATGAAGACAGTTGTAGCGTATAACGTTGTTGGCACCTACTGCGTTAAGCTATGTTGCGTTGCAGGTTGACCCGATCCCAAGACGTTGGTAGGCTGCAAAGTCAGTGTATTTCCGAATAAGAACTCAGCGTTCCTTCGATCTACCGCTTCCTGTAGCGCCAACAGGTTTCGCACGATGGTTTCCAGGGATGGCGGTTGAACGGGTGGTTTGGAAAGTTCAGTGACTTCTCATGACTCCTCTCGATTGTCTTCCCGTATTCGAACAGAGTTCAAAGTTGACCCGAGAGTCGGATTTGTTTGCTACCGAGGTGGGTGTAAACCCCCTCTCTCTGGTGAATTGATTATGATGTCGTTCTCAGTTATTTTGGTTGCTAGCGATTTCCTTTTTTTCTTCTACGTAAAGAAGTCATTCAATATCGTTCCCACAGACGAAGCTAATTGTTCGAGCGGGATTTAGCATAACAGTTCAAAATCCTTCTCTGAGATTTTAGAAGGAAAATGGGTAAGGATTTTAATCAATTCGAAGAACAGGAAAATCGTCAGAGTAGAGAATTTTAAGTATATTTTATTCCTTAGTGTTTGATGCCAAAAAGCTGATCCCTTTTTTATAGGATCTCCATTTATAACTTATTTTAATCCAAAAAGATTACATGTTTGTTTAGATTCAATGCTATTTTAAAATCTCTAGTAGATTTTCGGAAATTTTTCATATCGGAATAAGAAAATTTCTCTTTATTTGTTGATGACGTGTCGTCCGAGTTCCTTCTTATTTGGCGAGTTTTCGAGATAGGACTCTTCTGAGTTGATAACGAAAGTCCGAGATGAATTCTCAATGATCTTGCCGAGTTCAAGACTTGGAGATTTCTGTTCGTTGTTTCACGTGGATCGAAGTATGATCTCGGATCTCCGTCCAACAATATTTATGTTTTATTAAGTATATATATATAGGGTGATTTGCTAGAATAATGCTAGAAAATTGTGAAATTACTATAATAATGCTCATATTTCAAAATTACTAAAATAATGCTGAAAGTTTTTTAAAGACCAATGTGTCCTTTTTTGCTTTGTAAAAAAAATTACAAAAATGCTATTAATGAAATTTGTGGTGATGAAAAATAATTCTACGGAAAATAAATCTACATTACATGGTAGATTTAGTATTACTCGGCATATATGTTTTGCGTTATGTAGAGTTATTCTATTTTGGTAGATTTATTGCTTGCAGATTTATTTTGATAGTGTAGTAGATTTATCTTTTGCAGATTAATTTTACCGTTTTGTAGATTTGTTTTATCTAGTGTTGTCAATTTTTTTCCTATCGGTAGATTTAAATTTGGTCGCATATTTAATTCCATTCAGCAGATTTTATATTATGTGTTGTCAATTTTTTTTCAGTTGGCAGATTTATTTTTATTTCGTAGATTTTATGTTCAATGTTGCCGATTTGTTTCCAATTGGCAGAGTTGCTTTTCTCAGATTTATTTTGTAGTGTTGCAGGTATATATTTGAGTCGTAGATTTATTATCAATTAGTATATTTGTTTCCATATGTTGAAGATTTGTCTTGAAATTGGTAAATTTATTCCCGTAGATTTTATACTCAGTGTAGCAGAGGTTTTTTTGTTGGTAGATTTATTATTCTAGTGTCGCAGATTTTTATACGTAAATGTTTATACGTAGTGTTGTAGATTTATTTTTCTTACCATAGATTTATTTTACGTTTTTAACCTAGAATTTTAAATGACAATATTGCCCTTGAATTAATGAAGCTTGCATCTTCTTCTCCAGACGGCGCCTCTTAGCTGTAAATCACGATTTCTTTCTTTCAAGTTCTCTTTTTTTTTCTCCTCAACATTCATCAATGGATCATATTGTTTTAGTGTGTGGAGTTGGAGATTTGAGAATAATAGATAGCTTTTCTACGTGGACAAATTATTGAACTGTTGTCAAATACTTCAAGATTCTCAAAAAACTCAATATGTAGATTTCCTTGGAATGGTGTATGATGATTTTGGGTTGAGGAGACAGTTGTAACGCCTAATACTCCAACTCAAACTACTGAAACCAAAAGTTCAATGACCATAACTTCTTTTGGGGACTAAAGAACAATAGAAAAGCCTTTTTCAACACCAAAAAGACATGGAAAATCATAAAACCAACAAGAGAAAGAAATTTTGGAGAAAAACAGTTTGGTTACCATGTGAGATTCTCAACATTGTTAAGATAAAATCTGAATTCAAACATTTCGATGGTCTTGTTTAGATGACAGCAAAAGACAAAGTAGATTCACTACGTTAATTGTTCCTCTCATACTGCTTCTCTTAGTATTTCTGACTTCTCTACGTTAATTTGTCGATTTTCTTGGAATGGTAATTCTCAAACCTCTCTGCATCCAACCATACACAACAATATGCAAAATTAGGAGCAATGCAATCATCTTTCTTCTTGCAAATGACCACAACCGACATCTTGAAAATACTTTTTGCAGCTAATACCAAGTAGGACCTTCACCTGATTAATACAAAATTGATGAATTATAATATCAGAACGTACAAGAAGAATTCTTTACTTACGTGGAGGTTTAGTAAGTAAATGTATTCTACACAGTAAAGCTTGGAAACCAAAACTACTACTTACATTTCCCCAATTAAGAAACAACAACAAATAAATCTACTATACAACATATTCAGAAACAAATAAATCTGCACATCTAAAAGAGTAAACAAAATAAATCTGATGAAACTCAAAATCAAATCTTCTCTTACACAAAATCAACATCACAAAAACTCCAAATCGAATGAAACTCCATATTTAAACCCAGAAATTCTTAAATATGCAAGTTAAACCCAAAAATTATTAAACCCGAAAATCACTCAAAAGAAACAAAGAGTAGAGTGTACCTATTGCCAGAGAAGCATCCGCGAACCAGAAGCTGTCGTGGAGAGAACCGTCAGAGAACCTTTGTGAGAGAGAATTGCCTTCGTGAAAGAGAATCCGAGAGCCTTCGTGAGAGAGAATCGACTTTTTGTTTTGTCAAGAGAATTGACTTCGTAACCCTAGATTCGTGAGAGAATCATTTTTTAAACTAACCAGTAACAATTTTTTTTCTTTAGTCCTAAATTTTTTTTACCTTCTTTTGTTACCTTATGTTAAAAAGTAATTAATTTCTTTTTCAATGTACTAAAACTGAATATTGAGGTTTTATGTCTTTTTACCCATAAATTTTAATCTTCACGTTATAGAGCATTATTCTAGTAATTATGCTATATTCTAGCATTATTCTAGTAATTATCTCTATATATATGATATTTTGAATAATATCTATCTATCTATCTATCTATCTATCTACATACATAATCTTAATCTAAAAAGAATTCCTAATGTAAAAAGAAATCTTAATGTAAAATAATCGAGAATATTAATTGTTAAAAAATTAATTCTAGCAAAAAATAATGCTTAGTACTAATCTTATTATATAAAGAAAATTATCATATTCAAAATTACATTTAAAAATGAATCTTATCATATAAAATTGGATCTTAAAAATATTCATAGGATTGTTTCACATGTCAAATTTAACGACCATAAATTTTTGTGCAAATATTTTATAATTTTATCAAAAAAATCCCAACATAACGTAATTATTGATATATTGCTTTATTACTAAATAATTATATATATACATCATTCTAATCTAAAAAAAATCATAATTAAAAAAATTTTCTAATATTATTTTTATTATATAAAGTACAGTTTCTCAAAGTTACTTATCAACAAAAATTCTTCAACATGTCAAATCTAATGATCATGAAATTTTTTATAAATGTATATTTTAAAAAACTTTTGAAATATAATGTATTACTTATCAAAATTACTTATTGACAAGATTTTTTCACATGTCAAATTCAACAATCATGAAATTTTCTGTATTTATATTTTTTTTAAATGTATTTTAGAAAAACTGTTTACCTCTATCAAGAAATGTTATTCACAATCCTAACATAACAATATAAAAACAATTGTAAATATTTATCTCATATTAAGTATAAAATAAAATAAAATTATATTTAAAAAAATAAAATAAAAATGAATTTGCATATAAAACTAAAAATATTTTTATAATTGTAACAAAAAAAAGAATCTAATTATTGATATATGTCTTTGTTACTAAATATTTATCTATATACATCATCCTCCAATCTAAAAAGAAATCCTAATTTAAAAAGAAATTGTGAATTGCTATATATACATTAGTGATATCACGGTGTTTTAACCCTATTATCCTACTGCAAGTGCACAATAAAACGAAGTAGTATTCTAGGGATCGAATCAACAAAAACCAAATGGTCACACTATCAATCTCAAAACTAAACTAGAGCTAAGAGGAATCAAATAACGGAGGTGATTGCGATTAAACAACTACATAAATAAACCATATGAATTCAATTAATTAAAGCATCAAGCTTAGGGAAATCATCAAGAAATCAGGGATCTAAATCAGAGAACTATTCAGGATAAGATTAAGAACAATTCTTGACACAAACATAATTGTATAGCAAACTCACTGTCGTGATGTCGACTATTATATCTAGCAACCTAGAAATCATAAACTGTCTTTTGGCTCTAGAGATCTAAACATGCATTATCGATTATGTCTAATAAATCCACAACTAGCCTTAACATAAGCTTTCATTGGTTAATGACTAATTGCTCATCTAAGTTAGTTAAGGCACCTAACAGCTTTTAGAGAGGTAAACAACCTAAGATCATAGACTAGTTAACTACTCTAGTCTAAGCATTGAGATCAACAATAGATGGAGAACACATCAAATTTAAACCATATTTGTCTCTAATGCATATATTCCCTAAAAGCCCTACAAAACCCTAAACTTGATTAGAGAACTACTCAAACACGAACAAAAAGAGAGAAAGCAATAGACATCGAAGAAAACATAATTGAATTGCAAAAATAAATAATAAGGTTCAGAATTCTTCTCCAAAGAGTTTCAGAGAGAGTGTTATTCTTCTAGAGTCGTTGATAAAAAGAAAAGTAAAAACCTAATTTTCTATGAAAAACATTTTGTACAAAATAAAGATAAATAAGGATTTTCTTTGCATGTTTGAGGATCAATCGATCCAGGTGTGGATCAATTGATCTGGTAAAGAGCGGTCGATCACATTATCAACTGGTCGATCTTAAAGTCAAACCCATGCTCTTTTCATTAGGAGATTGATCGATCAGGCGGAGGCTGATCAATCTTCGGGTTGGACGCGAATCACTCAGAAGACTGGATCAGTCAATCCTACATTGCAAGGTCGGACGCAAGTTTCTGATTTTTTAGGAAATCAATCGATCCAGCTGTAGATTGATCAATCCCGATGTTCTACAAAAACGCCAAAATTGCTCCAAATTGCTCTAATCCATGCTTCGAGAAACAATAATAAATACTCTAGAAACATGTGAATTACTGAGCTAAAAATCGATAAAAATGAGTTACATCGATTAGCAAATATACGATTTCATTAACACAAAAAATATATATATTTTATAAGCTCTCTTAAATTTTTCCAAAGAAGTTTCAATATAATGTGCTTTAAAAAGATTTTGTATTTTATTACTCATGTCTCTTTCGTTAATGTCCAACGGAATCGAGACAAACAAAATAGATAAATAGTTAAAATTTAACATATCATTATTTTATTTTATTATTATTAATATTAATGTGATTGTTTATTATTATACATCGAATTAATATTCTAAGTAATCTTATTATATAAATTTGATATCTCAAAGTTACTCATCTTATTATACAAAGTTTGATCTCTAAAATTTACTCATTAACATATTTGTTCAAGGTGTGAAATCCGACGATTAGGAATTTTTCTGTACTTATATATTCAATAAAAAAAGAAAAGAAAATCATATTCGATTGTATAAAGTTAGGTTTCAAACGTTAGTAATCAATATGATTGTTCCACGTGATAAATTTAACGTAATAAAAAAGTTTTAAAATCAAAATTTTCAAAATATTTGTTTATATCAAAAAATATTTATCTATATTCACAATCCTATTATATAAAGTTGGATTTTTAAAATTTATTAATCCACAAGATTTTTCCACATGTTAATTATAACGAGTAAGAATCTATCCTCTTATATAATGTTGAATTTTTAAAAGTTAGTAATCAATATGATTGTTCCACGTGTCAAATCTAATAATCAGAAATTTTGCCGTATTCATATTTTACCTTAAAAAAATATCAAATAAGTTTTAAAATCAAAATCTTCAAATCTTTGTTTCTATCACAAAATATTTGTCACTATTCACAATCCTGTTAGATAAAGTTGGATTTTCATCAATAAGATTGTTTTACGTGTTAAATTCAACGATTAAAAAGTCTATCATAGTATATAAAGTTGGGTATTAAAATCCTATTTTATAAAGATGGATTTTCAAAAATTAGTAGTCCACATGATTGTTCCACATGTCAAATATAATGATAAGAAATCTTTACAGTATTTATATTTTATCAGAAAAATTAAAATAAGTTTTAAAATCCAATTTCAAAAATTTTATTTCCATTACAAAAAAATTTTGTCTGCTAAAGTTGAGTTTTCAAAATTTAATAATTAGTATGACTGTTCAACGTGTCAAATACAAAGATCATAAAACTTATTCTATAAAGTTGGGTTTTCAAAAGTCGGTAATCAACATGATTCTTTTATGTATCAAATCCACCGATCATAAAACCTATTATATAAAGTTGAATTTTCAAAACCTATTATATTAAGTTAGATTTTCAAAAGTTAGTAATCAATAGGATTGCTCCACATGTCAAATCTTACAATCAAAAATTTTGCCGTATTTATATTTTATCTTAAAATGATAAAATAAGTTTTAAAATCAAAATATTTGTTTCCATCACATAATATATATATATATATATATCATAATCTTATTGGAAGAAGTGGGGTTTTCAAATGTTAGTAATTAACATGATTGTTTCACGTGTCAAATCCAACTATCCTAACACTTATTATATTAAGTTGGTTTTTTTTTGTCAACAATGGGCAACAATTGGCCGGCCCATTAATCAAGTTCCTACATAATAGAGGCGGTGGGACTCGATCCTGGGATGTGCAAGTGCCTGCATTTAGTAGACTTACCCCCTGCCACTTGCATAAAGTTGAGTTTTCAAAAGTTAGTAATCAACATGATTGAACCACATGTCAAATCCAACGATCAGAAAACCAATAATATAAAGTTGTTAGTGTCTACAGGTTTCAAAAATTAGTAATCTACAGGTTTTTAGAGTCATTGTTAGTGTTTTAGAGTCTTTACAGGTATAAAACATGCTTAATTCCAAATATGCACAAGAAGCAAGGATTGGAGTAAAATCGGACCAATTCTGGAGTTTCAACAGAAGAGCACCTTTATCGATCGATCTGCACCTTGATCGATCGATCCAACTCTTCAGCTAGAGCTGCGGCCGACATGACAATCGACCAGCCAAGCTTAATCAATCGGTCATCTCTCCAGCAAGACTTTGTAGGCCTGCAGATCAACCTTGCGTCCACGGATCAACCGATCCACCTCTTCAAAGTGTTTTACACCCAACTTGGAGATCGACCAGCTGCAGGCACGATCAAGTAGCCAAAGCTTGATCGATCGATCTGAACCTTGTTCGATCGATCCTCGACGACGTCTGACCTAATTTCATGTTTTGTACCAACGCTTTTTAAGACATATATAAACTGAGTTCTTAGGTTTTTATAAGAAGAGAATAAAAAATTTTCGTAAGACAGCTTAGAGACTTTTTGTAAGCAAAGGAGAAGGATTCCTCCTCTACTTTTGAGAAGATTTCTAAAAACTCTTTTGAATTTAATTTCAATTCTATGTTTTCTTTCATCTCTTCTGTTGTTATTACTTTAATTATGTCTGAGTAG
The DNA here is from genome assembly GCA_900406405.1 of Lepidium africanum. Taxonomy (NCBI): domain Eukaryota; kingdom Viridiplantae; phylum Streptophyta; class Magnoliopsida; order Brassicales; family Brassicaceae; genus Lepidium; species Lepidium africanum. Next base: position 25,860 of record OVAX01002364.1, read on the forward strand.
TTTCATAATCAGGTTTATGGTTTTCTAGATATTTCTAGTCTAAACCTTTTTATTTACGTTTTTTATTTTTTATTTTTTTTGTTTTATTTTCAGGTTCATGATTAGAAGAAGCCAAGGATCTAAAAATCTTCTGAACTTCGACAATGAGGCATTTGCTAGAAATGAACGAGGGAACAGAAGAGCAAGAGCAATGAACTAGCAAATTCCAACCGACTTTGAAACTCAAGACGATGTTCAAGTGAATTAGGATTTGCAGGTTACTCTTGAGCAACTGCAGAGGGAATTCGCTCAGATCAGGAGGCAGCAGGAGCAGCCTCAGCGATGAGCAATTGGTGATATGGATACTCTTCACCAATACTATCAAAATCGCCCTCCACCGATTTAAAGGCAAGATTATGAGATCAAACCTTAGCTGATTGGATTGGTCAAAAAATATGTCTTCAATGGTCTTCCAGGAGAGAATTAGATGGTTTACATCGAGAATTTCGAAGACATGTGCAATACCACGAGTTTAAACGGAGTCCATGTGGACTACTTTAAGTGTAAGCTCTTCCACCATTCACTTTCGGACAAAGCTTAAAGATGGTTGAGATCTTTACCTCCAGGTTCGTTTACCACTTGGGAAGAGGTTCAAGCTGCCTTTTTGGATCAACACCAAGTCAAAGACTGCAACATTAAAGAATAAGATCACTGCGTTTCAGCAACGTTCTAGTGAATCTTTCAGTGAAGCTTGGGAAAGATTTAAGAAGTATCAACAAGATTGTCCACATCATGGGTACTCCGATGAACAGCTTTTGAACATCTTCTATGGAGGGATCGATTGGGACTACTAGAATTCCCTTAATGTAGCTAGTAACGAAGATTTCATGACTAACACAAGGGATGAAGCTTTCACCCTTATCGATAATTTGGCTGCAAGTTCTGGTAGTCATTGCCCACTGAATGACCAAGGGATGAAGGTCAACAGTATTGAGACTAAGATGATAAATGAACTTGCAGAGAAGCTCGACATGCTTATTAAGGCTAGCCAGGGTAGTAAGAGTGGTGTGCATCAGTTGGATGACGATAGAGAGGTAGCATAGGTTCAAGACGATTTAGAGATGTCAGATGAGTAAATAGAGGTCGACCACATGAATTGGCATAACAGATGACAGAATCATAATTACATTTCTTATAGGAGCACCAACATGGAGAATCCTCAGGATGTAGTGTTTCCATCTCCGGTCATGCCTCAGGGATCCCTTTTTCAAGGGAAACCATTTGTGCATAATTCTGATCAAAGGTGGAATAATCAGAAACCTTACAATCAAAACTTCGGAGGTTAGAACTGGCAAAAAACCGTACAAATCATACCAACAACAAGCACCGCAGCAGCAGCAAGCTCCAGCTAGCTCCTCAAGCACTTTGAATGACGAGATCAAAGCTTTAATCCAACAACTTGCACAAGAGTAGCATAAAACCACCAGAGAACTCAACACCAAGGTCGAAAATATGTACAATGATCTCAACAACAAGTTCGAATCAATTTCTGTACACTTGAAGAAGTAGGATACTCAAGTAGCTCAGACTGCTAAAGCAATGAGAAGGCCTCAGGGAGCTCTTCCTGGGAAAGTTGAGAATAATCTTAAAGAGTCTTGAAATGTGGTTAAATATGATACTAAGGAATGTAAGGTGAAACAGGAAGCTAGCAAGGATTGGAAATACAAACCACCAATTTCTATACCGAGAGAGCTCGTTAAACTCGAAGATCAAGGGACTGTGCTCTTGGGAAACTAATGTTCAGTGATGCACTTTGCGATTTATTAGCAAGTGTAAATGTAGTCTCACTAGTGACTATGAAGAAGCTAAGAATCCAGCTTATGCGGGAGCATAATTTCTCCATTTCTTTTGGAGACGCCTCTTCTAAGTGCCCACGGGGAAGACTGGCAGAATTCCCAATTCTTGTTGGAAACTGCATGGTTCCAACCGACTTTACTAGTGGTCGAGATGGCACGAGGTGGTGCAGTTTCCATACTTCTTGGATGACCCTTTCTGAATACTGTTGGGGCTATGGTTGACTTCCCCAACAAGAGTGTGGTTCTTAAGAGCATTGACAAAGGAGTGTCTTATCCCATCAGAACTCCTACTTATAGTTTCTGTGGGATGATTAGAATAGTTTCAGAATCGGAAGCAGTGGTTTGGACTTCGTCGATGTTTGATGGAATGTTTGAGTATGAGTCAGACGAAGAGGATAGTGTTCGTCGTGAGCTTGATGAAGATTTTGTGGATCATGAGGATATCCCAGACTCGAAGCATCCTAACACACGTATACTTGACAATAAGCCTATTGTGAATCCCAATTTTATGTTGCATAACTTTTGTCTTAAGGTTTTTGCAGAAAAACATGAATTAGGAAGCACATGACCTTTTGCTATGAAGGAAATAAAACCTGATGGAACGCTGGAACCGCTCGATCCGCGAGCTGAGGAAATTCGACGCATGACCTGACGATCCATCTGACATGGATGATCGATAGATCAACACTTTCACAGTGTGTTGCGCTCGACCTGACGATCGACCTGAACATAGGCGATCGATCGATTAGAGTTTCAAAAGCATTTTACACATGACCTGCACGTCGATTGAACTCTATGCGATCGATCGATCGACAAGGAGAGCAGCGAGGAGAAGACCCAATGATCGATTGATCGAAACTAGGACCGATAGATCATTGAACATCTATGAAATCGTGATTGTTGGTAAGTCTTTTGTTTTCAAAAACTGGTTTAATTCACTTAAATTGAACCAGAAAAAACTTTTAAACTAGAAAAGACTAAGGTTTTCGGATCAAACCATCAAATTTTTAAGAAACTCTTTGTTCTTGGGCAATATTGGGAGATTTTTCACAATATTTTCAAGTCTCCATAACCCTCTTGTTTCTTAACGGATTTTGACGATTCTTGAGCCTAACGTACTTGGATTTCCCTCCTCTTTTTGATTACTAACTCTCATTCTCAATATGCAAAGATATGGCTCCCTATCTTGATTTCTACTTCCGCGAAATTGGAGAAGATTTTGGAAGTTTTGGAATTTTGAATTTTTGTTGATTAATTGTGTAAAATCAATGTTCTATCAAAGTCATATGATAATTTCGAGTTCCATTAGCCCAAAATTTAGTTGATTTTTGTGTAGAATTCGATTTTAAGGTTGAAGGAGAATTTAGGTTGAATTTGGAAATTTTTGAATTGGAATTGAGATTAGGTTGAATTGATAATGCATTGCTAGATGTTTATCTTTATGGATGATTAATTTGAACAATTTATTTCTCCACAACCTCATTCCTTAGTAAAAAAATTTTATTTTTAATACCTAAATTATCAAAACTAATTCCTCTGTTGTTTGTCATCTTTGTTTATATTCAAATTATGGTTCGTGCTAGTGAAAAGAGACCTTCTCAAAAGATAAGGAGATCCTCGGCTCAAGAAAGGGGCTAATTGTCCAATGCTAATTCAGTTGACATGAGTCTCCCTCCGTGGCCACAACCATACGGGATTCCATTTTGCCAGACAGAGCAAACAGGTCAGATCCATCTCTGCAGAAGATTGAGCCTGCTTACACTCAGAGGGAATCAGATTCTGGTTAGCATAACTTTCAAAGAATTGCTCCCAGGCAACGGCGCCAAAATTGATACAAGGTTAATTGTACCGATTTAACCTCTCATGCGTATCGTATCGATGTAGCACTTAAGGATCGAATCCACGAAGACCAATTGTTACACTATCGATCTTTAGACAAAACTAGAGCTAAGACTAAACAGAGTAAAGATGGAAACTAAACAAACAGAGTAAAGATGGAAACTAAACAAAACAGAGACTAAACGATATGAAAACTAATAACTTAATATACCAAGTTAAAGGAATTCATCGGGAAATCAGGGAATTCGAACAAAGGAAACTATTCAGAGCATTTATTCAAGCAATTCTCGACTAGAACATAAAAGTCTAACAAGCCCACTATCGTGGCACCTATTACTCTATTTAGCAACCTAGAAAGTATCCTAACTGTCGTTCGTCCTAGAGAAGCCAATAGGCTTTACCAAACAGGTTCTAATATCCACAAACAACCATAACATCAACTTTCGTGGCTAAGGATTGACCATTTATCTAAAGTGGGTCTGATTCTTAACAAGCATTTGGAATGGTAAGAAATCTGGGTTCATAAGCAAGCTAGCTACTTCTAACTTAAGCATTAAATACAGCAATAGATGGAGAATACACAAAAATAAGATATATTTGTTCCTAATTCATTGAATTCCTAAATCCCTAGAAAATCCTAAACCTGATAAGAAACTACTCAGACATAAAGCAAAGAACAAGTAAATAAGAACAATAGATAAACATAAATAAACTGAATTAAAAGAGAAAAGGGTTTAGAAATCTTCTCCAAAGAGTTGTGGAGGATGAAATCTTCTCACCAGGTTTACAAACAAAAGTGGCTATTAAAAAGTAATGATCGGTAACCTAAAAGTTCTCAGAAACCTATTTAAATAGGCTA
>OVAX01002365.1:0-30390 GCA_900406405.1 Lepidium africanum
ATCGACAAGATAAGCACAAGAGGTTTAATTGGTATTTAGAGCTTGAAAACCTCGTGTATCAGGTGCCTAAGGGGAACCCTCTGGGAGCAGAGCTGAGATGAGTACGAGACCCACTGTTGCTGGACATGGGCCTACAAATGAATCCAACGAGGAGGAGGACGAGCAGTGATTGGACCACCGCTTACCCACTGTTGCTGGACATTGCAGAGCATCGGACGACCGAGAGAGTCAGAGCCCGCAGTAGTTTTATCGTTTTTCTCACCCTTTTTATGCATTTTATTTTTATTTTTATGCGTAAATCGTGCTTTCTTTAAGCCTATTATCACACCAGAACGGTGTGAAATAAGTCTGGAGGAAGACACTTGCTGTGACTAACTCTATTTTTCTTTCTTTAGTTTTTCTTTTTGCTTTGAATTTCAGACATTTTTTGTTTTATTGCGTCTTTTTGAGTCTAAAAACTGATTGTAGAAACTATGAGTTTTGAGGATTATTGCAGTGTCATGAACTAAGTACAGTTGATTTGTATTTGTCAGGTATTGATTGACTATTGGAAAACCCAGAGACTAAGCACCTTCTCAGTACCACCCATTTCCATCCCAGTATTCGAAGAATCTCATGCCGATTTCACACATAACCTAACTTAGTTTTCTCGTCAAGGGAGTTGGCATATATCGGATCAGTTTCTTTTCTTGGTTTAGTGACAGATATTTCCTTGTAAGTATGGTTTCCCCTCACTACGTCATTTCAAGCATTTATGCTCAATTCTGAGGTAACTACACAACAAAGCTGTGCATTGTGGTAAGCTAAGAGTAAAAGTCTTTCAATGATGCTGCTCGTGCTTGAGTGATTTTGGTAAGCTGAGGATAACTCCAATGACGTTACCTCTCACTCGAGTATCATTGCTGACTGAGAGAGACTCCAATGAAGCTACTCTTGTTTACATCCTTTGAGTTACCAAAGAACCAGCCAATAAAATAAAATAAAATGATACCCTAGGTAAGTAGGGATAAATTGATTGAATGAAATGAGAGGAAAAGAACCATATTGAAGGTAGTCTTGGGAACTGAGAGAAAAACTCTTATGTCTTTTGATCGATATTCCCTCGATGAGACCGCACCTAGATACATTAGGAAGTCGGTATGGTGCATTCGGGTCACTTATTTGGATTATGGAATATAACTGGGACAGTTGCTAAGTCTGGGGGAAGTACAAGGGTGTCTCGATTTTGTCAGATAAGTATCATGTCGTTTACTATGGAATTGATATGCAATGTTCTGATGACGAATGGGTTCTTTTGAGTGGAATCTTCATGTTAGTCTTTTCTTTGTTTGTTTGAGAACAAGCAATAAGCTAAGTCTGGGGGAATTGATATACTTCATTTTTGTCGGTTTTAAGCTCTTTAATTCGCATGTTTTCAGAGTTTTTGTTTGCATTTTAGAGTCTTTTCAGGTGGAAAACAGGTTTAATTTGGATTATACCCAAAGAGCATGGATTGGAATGAATCAGAGCAATTTGTGGTTTTTCAGCGGAAGAACGTTGATCGATCGATCAACACCTTGATCGATCAATTACTCTCCTCAGCGAGAGCTGCGCACGACATGCGGAACGACCTTCTACCTGAGGATCGACCGATCAAGCTGTTCGAAGGATGATGCACCCGACCTTGAGATCGACCAAGTTCACATGGAGATCGACCGTTCAACCATGATCGATCGATCCTCGAAGCTGCGAGGAATAAAGCTAAATTTTACTATTTTGTACCTGCGATTTTTAGGACCTATAAAAGCTTGTTTTATTTTATTTGAAAGAGACTGAACAATTCTATTACGATTGAGATAGTTTTTTGTAAGCAGGGAGAAGATTTCCTCCATACTTTTGAGAAGATTTTTGAACCCTATTTTTTATTCAATTTCATGTTTCTTTTCATTATGTCTTTTGTTTCTACTTTTGATAATGTCTGAGTAGTTTCATAATCAGGTTTAGGGTTTCTAGGGATTTAGGAATCGATGAGTGGATATTAAATAGGATTTGATGATTTGAAATCCTCCATCTATATTTGTGTGTAATGCTTAGATTAGTTTGATCATATAGTCTATGATATTAGGTTGTTTACTTTTCAAAAGTCTGTTAAACGTCTGAACTAGTATAGATGAGTAATTGAGCTTGACAGTTGATTGTTAGGATTAATTGTGGACTTATTGAACCTATTCGATAATGCTTGTTTGCATCATTAGAGCCAACGACAGTTAGGAATTCTAGGTTGCCAAATAGAGTAATAGATACTATGACAGTGGGTTTATTAGATTTCTATGTTCAAGTCGAGAATTGTGCTTAAGTGTTCCTGAATAGTTTCCCTGATTTGATTCTTATTTCCCGATGAATACCCAATGCCTGATGCTTTTTATATTGTTTGCAATGCCTGATGCTTTTTAACCCTCTCATCCACACTTTCGTTGAGATCGGTACTCATAATGTACTTGGGTATCAACAACTACAAACTTGCTCTTATCTTATACCAAGAAAAATACTTTGAGTGTAAATGGTAACTGCGGAATTATGTTGAATGCGGAATCTGGCGGAAATTTATTTTTATATGTAATTTTGCAGAATTACTTAAAATCAAATGGTAACAGCTAAATTTAGCTGAATGTGGAATTTGGCGGAATTTTTTTTTAATAATTAGATCGATAAAATCTAATTTATAGCCAAAGTCTATCATAGAATTTCATTTGAATGTTTTGTTGGATCCCGTTCAGTATAGTTCTTTTTAGTTTAGGTCAAGTTCGAAATCGAATTTCGGGTAATATGCTCAAAATTACATGGAATTACGTTACTATGTTATATATAACAAAAATAAAAATCGTGTTTTTCTTAAGAACTAATAAAATTACATAACCTAAATGTAATTACGATTTTTTTTTCTCATGTAAATATAATAATTGAAAATACACAAATGAAATAACAACCAGAATAAAAATATTGTGTTACCATGCAACATATAACCAAAATTAAAATATGGTTTTTCTCAAAAGATAGAATGAAATTACATAACCCAATGATTATGATTCTTTGTTTTTGTACGGCATAATATCAAATATGAATAAGTACACTAGATGCAAAACTGAAATTCTATATATAAAAAGTAAAATAGAGTCTCTTCTCATGATGTCACATCATCATCTTCAATTAATGTATAGATTAGTGATAATTTATCATTATAACTTTAAATACTTTAGCAATTATGATATAACATATAATAGATTAGATAGTTTGGTTCTATTAATGAGATTGCTATTTCATCTTCTAATGCATCTTTTTGTCGAGCTTCATTTTTCAGCTTTCCGAAACTTGATTCGAATCTAACAAAGTCAATTGTTGCTGTTGGAGCTGCCTCGCCAAGACTCTCAGCTCATATCAGTACTCACTCGACTAAGCGTTCAACAATAGAATCTGATGTTAGTTCCAAGTCTTTTGACTGGAGCACCATCAGAAAATCAGGTCGTACTTCTCCACAAATTTCTAGTGCTATTAAATCAGTAACTAAAGCTTTGCCTAATATTTCTACTGGACATCTTTCTCCTTCCAGGTTTCAAATCCTTGAGAACTTACCTAAAGAAGGTGAAATCCTTGGACATCTTTCTCCTTCCAGGTTTCAAATCCTTGAGAACTTACCTGAAGAAGGTGAAATCCTTGAATCTGATCTGCCAGCTTCCTTGCCTCGTAAGTCTGCTCGTCAACGGAAGAAAGTTGATAAATTGAAGATATCAGCCTCTCTCACTAAAGACGTAACCTCAATGATTGGCCAACCTCACTCAAAGAATTAAAGCTTACATTCGGAAGCATCGATTACTTTTTTTGCTTGGAATCTTCGTGGTTTCAATCAACCACATAAGCATACTGTTCTCAGGAAAATGGTTAATAATTCTAAACCTTTATTTGGCTGCTTGATTGAAACCAGAGTTATTCAAGAGAATTTTATCCCTGTTCGTCACTCTTTTCTTCATGGATGGGAAGCTATTGCAAATTATGACCATCACAGATTGGGCCATATCTAGTTTTGCTATTCTGATGCTTCCGTATTTTTCCTTTAGCTATGTCTACTCAACATATAACCTGTGGGGTTCAGGGTATCTCCTCTAGTGTCACTTTTATTGTTTCTACGGTTTATGGCTCTAATTTTGAAGCTGATAAAAGGGCTCTTTGGTCAGATTTATGAGATGTTGTTTCATCTTTCCAACATCTCTCTCTACCTTGGACTTTCCTTGGTGATTATAATGAAATCCTCTCATCTTCTGAACACTCTCGTTCTAACGAGTATAGTTTTGATCAGCATGGTATGATTCATTCTCACAATTGGGTTTCAAGACTGGATCTCAAGGATCTTACTTTCTCTGGTCCAGATTTTTCTTGGTGGAATAAAAGAGATGGTGACCCTATCGGCAAAAAGCTTGACCGTGCTCTTATTAATGAAACCTGGCTGCAGTTTTTTCCTCATTCTTCCGCCACCTTTTCTACAGGTGCTATATCTGATCACACCCGTATTATGGTTTCTCTCCACTTCTCGGTTGGCACTAATAGGAAGCTTTTTCAGTTTTTTAATTTCCTGACTGATCATGTTCAATTCCTCCCTACTATTGAGTTGACTTGAAATTCTTCTGCTCCTCTCTATCACTCCCGCTCTTCTCTACATTTGTTTCACAGGAAACTAAAGCTCTTAAAACCTGCACTTCGACTTTTGAATAAAACCCACTATGGTGACCTTCCTAACCGCACTAAGGCTGCGTTTGATGATTTGTGTTCAAAGAAAACTGCAGCTCTACAATCTCCTAGCTCTTCCTCTTTTCACGAAGTTTCAATTTCCTCTGCTCATTGGCATCATTTAGCTATCGTTGAGGAGCAGTTTTTCCATCAAAAATTCAGAATTAGATGGCTTAGTGTTGGTGATCAAAATCCTTCCTTTTTCATCGGGTTTTTAAGACTAGAGCTGCCAACAATGCTATTAGAAGTCTTCTCTTGCATTCAGGTATTATTGTGAGTGATCATAACTCAATTAAAAATGCTGCTGTTGCTCATTTTAAGGACTTTTTGCAACAAGAATCTCCCCCTCTTTTGCAGTCTCAGATCACTGATATCTCTCACCTTGTTGACTTCACTTGTTCTCCCCTACCTCAGATCGTTTAGTTGCTCCCATTACAGCTGAGGAAATGAGTTCCACTATTTTTTCTATGCCTACGTACTAACAAGGCTCCAGGATCTGATGGTTTTACAATTGAGCTTTTCAAAGCTGCTTTGCTTATTATTGGCAAAGACTTCATTATTGCTATTCAGTCATTCTTCTTATTTGGTTTCTTCTAACCAGTATAAATGCTACTGCTTTGACTCTGGTTCCCAAGCACTCTGATGATAAGTCTATGGCTGATGATAGACCAATTGCTTGTTGCAATTTATTCTATAAAGTCATCTCCAAGATAATTGCAAACAGAATGAAGGTGTTTTACCCTCAAGCTATTGCATTCAATCAAACTGCTTTTGTTAAAATCGTCTCCTTCTTCAGAATGTTCTTCTTGCAACTGAGCTGGTCAAAGATTATCACAAAATTTCCATCTCCTCTCGGTGTGCCATTAAGTTTGATATCTCAAAAGTTTTTGATTTAGTAAATTGGTATTTTATTACTGGTGTGTTGCAAGCTATGAATCTGCCTGATATGCTTATCCATTGGATTCAGCTTTGTATATCAACTACGATGTTTTTGATCTCCATTAATGGTGAACTACATGGTTTTTTCCCTAGTTCTCGAAGTCTTCGCCAAGGCTGTTCTCTCTCTTCTTACTTTTATGTTATAATCACAATGTGTTTTTAAGATGTTGAATTGAGCTGCTCAATCTTCTATTTTTGGCTATCATCCTTATTGTAGAGACATTAACCTTACTCATCTAAGTTTTGCAGATGATATAATCGTTTTTCAGATGGTTCTCCTCGTTCTTTGACAGGTATTCTAAGTGTGATGAGGAATTTTGCTAAAATGTCTGGACTACATATCAACATCTTTAAATCCTCTGTTTTCTCTGCTGGGACTGGCAATTCTTCTCTCCAATCTGCGGTGTTGAAAGCTGGTATCTCTATCGGTTCTCTTCCTAATCGCTATTTGGGTCTCCCTCTTTTATCCAAGCGTACGACCATATCTGACTATGAGCCTTTGATCTCTAAAATAAAATCCAGAATGCTTTCTTGGGCCACCAAATCTTTATTTTTTGATGGTCGTCTCCCACTTATTAAGTCTTTCATCTCAAGTATCACTAATTTTGGTGTGCTTCCTTTAGACTTCCTAATGGCTGTTTGGATGAGATTGAACGCTTTTGCAACACTTTTCTATGGTCCGGTTCCCCTAACACTCCCCAAAAATCCAAAGTTTCTTGGTTTGTAGTTTGTCTTCCAAAAGCCGATGGTGGACTTGGTATACGTTCTCTCCAGGATACTTCTTGTGTTTTTGGCCTTCATCTTATTTGGCACTTACTTACTATGTCAGGTTCACTGTGGGTTGCTTGGATTAAGCACTACTTATTGCATAATTCTTCTTTCAGGGATTTTTATTATAATGCTAAAGGATCATGGGCTTGGTGTAAGCTTTTGAAATTGCGTCCTATTGCATCTTCTGTCATGAAAGTTGAGGTTGTTTCAGGTTTCAACACATTTTTCTGGTATGACATTTGGAGTTCTTTTGGTAAGCTCATTGACATTACTGGTCAGATTGGTACTAGATACCTAGGTGTTTCACATAATGACATGGTTTCTGAGGCATTCTCCTCTTCGGCAGGATGGATCCCTCATGCTTCTCGCTCTGGCATGTTTGCTGATTTGGTTCTTCATATTCGTGCCTTACCTATTTTAGCATCTGATGGCGATGGCATTTTCCTTTGGAAGCACTTGGATAATGAGTTTAACCTCGTTTCTCTGCCTCCAAAACTTGGGACCAGATTCGTTCTCCCCATCCTCGTGTCCCTTGGCATCATCCCATTTGGTTTCCCCAATCCGTGCCTCATTTTGTATTCATCTCTTAGTTGGCTTTGCGGGATCGTTTATCCACAGGTACACGTATGAGGCATTGGGGTGCACATCAGGATTGTCTTCTTTGCGGAGAAAGAGATGAATCTCGTGATCATCTCTTCTTTGCCTGCCCTTATAGTTTCACAATCTGGTTTGAACTTTTTGGCTCCCTTCTTGGTACTACTATTAATCCTGATTGGTCAGAAACCTTATCTTCTCTATTAGTTAGTAGATGTAGATTGGACTCCATTATACTTCAGCTCTCTTTTTAGGTTTCGATCTACTACATTTGGCATGAGAGGAATTCTCGTATCCATGGCCGTGGTTATAAGGATGCTAGATCTACCCTCAAGCTTATTGATAGGGTGATTAGGAATAGAATTATCTCTCTCCATTATTCTTGTCCTCATAATTTGGAAGGTCTTCTTAGACGTTGGTTTGCCACTCATTGAACTGTTTCTCTATTGTTTATATTATTTCATTTATTTAGCATTATGTGGTTTTTGTATATAAACTTTTTTTTGGTTGATCATTAAATTTCACATTTCAAAAAAATAAATAAAATAATGAGCCATGGAAGCAGTAGGTGGATTCGAAGTCTCCAATTGTAACAGTGGGTTTGGTGGCAACTTTTGAGGGTTCGAAGAATGAGAAGGACAAACACTTCCACTCGATTCAGAGGGTTTGGGCCCGTGGTGTTCACGCGCTGGTAGGGTTTGGCAAGCTAAAGAAGATGCCGTTACAAAGTCGTTAGAGGTTGTTACTATTTGTTTAGCATGAGACAAATACATTTTATAGTCTTTTATCAAATTGGTATATCTTGTGAACTCTTCTAAAATGGATTTGATCCAACAATGGAAGAGAGAATCTTGCTTAAAAGTCTATCAATAAATTAAGCGAGTGGATTATTCGTCGATCTTTGTGACTAGATTCTAAGGAAAGATCTGTACAGACTTGTTTACAAGAGTTGACGACTAAAGATTAACGAAATGGGTTCACGAAAAGCAACATGATACAAAGACTCTTCTTCTGTGTTTTGTCATTAGTAAGTTCAAAAATTAATCATGGTTGGAAACAAAATGATAGTTGACACAATCACAATGATACCAAATTTTTAACATAGACTAAAGTGTAATGTCTTGTTCCATGTTTCCCTAAATATAAACAGTATGAAGATCATGCATACAATACCAAAGTTGAGGAGCTCTAACAAGGAGAAAGGTCAGAGAGGTACAGTGGGAGTTTGTCACTGATAAACGGAGCAAAAACCTTATTTTCAAGAATGGCTAAGGCATGCTACATTTTATGCATATGGGAGTTTTGTATTGAATAAAGAGGAACCTTCAGAGATGAAATAGTTCATGACAGAATCAAATGTTCCTGGTTGCACAACTCTTATCTCTAGAGCTCCAATCAATCCGCCTTTGCTCTGAAATCTCCTGTAAATCATACTGAGTGTTTCTTCAACTATATAGCAATGCTCCATCAATAGTTTCTAATCATTCTCAAGGATTGTGTTCTTGTTTCGTAGTTTGAGTTCCCAATAGAAATTAAACGTAATGGCCTGGAACAATGGAGATATCAGCATAGCATGTAAAATCTGTCAACATCAAATCCCTAGATTCAATAACCTTCCTTGCTTTTGTAACTGCATTTATAAGCTCTTCCTCGGACGTTGTCTCGGCCACATCAACACATAGAGCTACACCTTTTCTTCCTATGAATTTAAATTGAGGTGCTTTATTGTAGAATCCTGTAGAATATCTCCCATTCGATATCCGTATAAACCTATTAAGAAAAATTACAATTAAGGAATAAGTTCATTTATATTAGTTAAAAACATAGAACACATTGATATAGCTCACCAGCATAAGTTGTGATCAAGGTCTCATAGTAGCCCCCTAACTTGACGTTAACAGATCAACAATTTCAACATTGTTTCCTTCATCGACAAGTAAGAACTCAAAGTATGTCATGTTGGGCATAAATGTGTAAGAGAAATCTTGTGGTTTGCAGAGAGGATCCAAAAGATATATAACGAAAAATGGTATGCAAACTGTTGGAGTAGAACTCCAATGTTGAAATGGATTGAGTCATCTGACCTCTAATTATACATTCAAGAAACTTGGTATTTGGGCCAAAGTTGTGTCCCATGAAGTCTTGCTGCATTCTTGTTCTATCAACATTGCTAATTCAGAATTAGCTCGTCCAAGGATTTCAGAGATGCAATTTCTGCAAGTAATGTCATCATTCACGTGACCCATTCGGATAAAACTACACAACTCCTTCCAGTTTTCTTCAAGGAAAACGATTGCTTGAAGCAAAGCAGGAGCAAAAATAGCACTCTATAATAATACATCCTTGAAATCGAACCGGAGAAAACTTCCACGTGGCACTTCACCTAGAAAATAAATGTTTTGAAATATGATTTTTCGTTTGTAGTTATTCAATAATTCTAAATTTGATTTGGTGTCATTACTTGAAAATATCTGTCGTTTCTCAATCATCCCAATCTCAATTATTTGGAACTATTAAAAGTTTCCAGATTTGGTATTTGGCTCTACTTATTTGATGCCATGAATTTGATCTAAGTATAGAGCATATTATTTTTGTTATAAATATATCATTTTCTCTTCTACCCCCACCTTTTCTCTGTGTGTCCTCTTCAGTACAATTTGTATTCTGTATTCCAAAGAAGAAGATCAAGGGAACTATGGAAGTAGAGTTCACAAGGGCTAGAAGAAGGCAGAGCACATAATAGTATAGAAGGTGAGAATTCAGCTCAACCCACAATGGAGCTAAGGCCCACGTTAGAAACCAAAATCAGTTCAAAACACATAACAGAAAATGACAAAAACGGAGCATTACAGAAGTAAGATTTGCAGAAGTGTACGGCAACACACACACCTGATGCAACTCACACAATTTCTCTTTCTAATCGGTTTTCATCATTAGAATCGGTTGTATAGGTTGTTGTATGACGACACCTGTCACTAGAACATATTCTCACCTATATAAAGAGTGAGCTATGGGTGTGTAAAAACAACGAGAATGATTCAATGAAATACATAAATTCTTCACATCTTTAAATATCTGTTTTCATTTTCATGGTATCAGAGCACCATGGATCGATCCTTGGAACTCTATAATCAATACTCGTTAAACATACCGCATAGCGTGACTGTAAAGCTTACAGAAAAGAACTACATACTATGGAAGACCCAGTTTAAGTGTTGATAGCAAAATGTTTTTCTCAGGTTATCAAATCCTCGTAGTATTTGAGGTATCAAACCAAATGGGTGTGAAGCTAACCATCATGATGTCATAAATTATTCTAATTCAAGCCAACCAGTGATTTTATAGCACAAACAGAAATTAAAACAAAGCGTAAACAGAACATAACATTAAGAACAGTAAAAACAAACCAGTGGAATAACAAGCAGTGAAATGAAATAGCAGTAACAACAAAGCAAATAACAATGAAAATGATGAAGATGGGTTCATGAGGAGCTGTGATCATTGATCTAAGCTTAGCTAGGGACCAATTACTTGTTAACCTATTTAGGTGACCTTTAGGCAATAGATTTAAAAGCAACCAGAACCATTCTCATGAATATTAATTCTCTTTTTTTAGCTGCAACCTAACCCACTCTCATGGTGATCCACATCATATAAGGCATGGAGAAACAATCTATTTAAGTCTATAATCGCTCTAGACAACTAATTCCTTAGGCTAGAAATGCAAATCCCAATCCTAGGTTCTATCAAGCATTTTCATAAACACTTTGTGGGCGTGGAATGCAAATATCAGATTTCATGTGATCAAGATGAAATAAGCATGAAGCACACCTAGATTAGAGAGATATAAACATGAAAGAGCTTAAACAAGTACTACAAAGATCTAGCCCATCTCCTCAATCACCTTAATAAATCAACTCAGATTTTGTCACCAAGAACACAAACCCAAAATTTAAAAACAAGTACATAATATTAAAAGCAAGGAAAGATAAGAAGAATGCAAAAGAAATTAAACTTAAATACTTCATAGATCATAAGAAATCTTTATACAAAGCTAGAGAGAGAGTTTTTGTGGAAGTTTTAGAACAAAAGAGGCAGAAAACGTGGATAAGGGTTTGTGGGTCTAAAAGGGGTATTTATAACTCACAAAAAAAAACCTTAAAAAGTCAAAATAAAAAATGGTCAAAGTTTGGGAAGTGGTCAACTTGGCCCATGCATGGCGAGTTGTGAGGGCGAGTTGCACTTTTCCAGCAGAAGTTCTCGACTCTCATCATGTTAAACGAGTTGTGAGGGCGAGTTGTGATCATATGATGGTGCACTCGCCCTCTTTGGTCGAGCTTAGTTGAAAGTCCTTCAAAATAGCTTATGGTGCTTCATTTTGACGTTTCTGGGCCATTTGGATGGAACTCGACCCCATAAGGTCGAGTTGCCATATCGTGTTAAGCTAAATGGGGCCCTTAGCTGCTTCCTTTGTTGTGCTCATTCCTTAAATCCAATCCATGATGGTGCTCACGTCCAGAACGCTCCAAAATATGCTCCAAGGTACCTAAAATTGCTCCATATGCAGTATGTATGCAATGCAAATGCAAAGTATGCAATATGAACCTAAAAAGACTTTAATATGATGGAAATGCTATGAATATGGATGCAAAGTGTGCTAAATAATGCTCCTAAAATGGGCTAAAATGCATACATATCAACTCTCTCAAACTTAATCCTTGCTTGCCCTCAACCAAGTGCATCGAACTGAGAAGGAATAGAAGTTGCAGACACAGGGATTATCTCACTTTAAACAAGCAACTAATCATATCAAAAACCGTAATCCAAGAGTGAACCCGTGTTCCCTTTTGGAGTCTCACCATATACTTGCATCCAAGCTCAGCATCCAATCCTAAGATCCCTAATGCCTAAGCTGGACTCTAAGAATGCAGATTTGAGTCCTTATTTCTAGAGGTGAATGCCTTAAGAGGACTATAGATCAATGAACTTTTGATTCAACTTCCTTGAGCATAACATCACTTATCCAATTTAACCACAATCCTTTCTTGTTTTGGTTTAGTTTAACATATGCTCATATTTTTGGATCCGCAACTCGACCAACCAAAAGTCTGCTTCATGCCCCATTTGAGGATCAGCAAACTTGGGAAGGTTGCTTTATGTCCGGTTCTCAGCTTTCTAAGTGAGGCACAAAAATGTACGGGTTTACGCACATTTCCCGCCCACTTTAGGAGTCATTGGATGAGCTGGGTTTGTAAGAAGTCACCTTAGTTCCTGCCAAGTTAAACTCAAAGAAGGAAAGCATTCAATACATCTATAGGCTCTAATTTGGCGGTTTAAGTTTAATTAGAAGGAAACAAATCAGATACTTTCGAGACACAACACAAGCATAGGTTTCCTAGGTGAATGATCTACCCATCAGCTTTCTACAGAGAAAGATCATTAGCCCACTAAGTTCACCATGGTTACTAGCCAACAATCTAGCAAGAATGCCTATTCTCAGCAAGATGATTCCCAACAAATGCAGCTAGACTCAATCCTATATGAATGCAACTACATGAACACTCTGTTTTTGTGGAATGCATTTTTAAAAAAATTTAAATTTTTTATTTTTTAATGCCTTAAATGTCATGCTATGCAAAGAAATATGTTGAAGTGAAAAATCTATATTGATTTTTATATGCCTTACATGAATGCATGATCTAAATGGAAAACCAAACTAAGAAGCACAATAAATATGATTAATCTCCTATAGGACCCTCCCCCAAACTTAAATCACACAGTCCTTTGTGTGCATAAAAGTTTAAAGGTGAATCCTATACCATCAAAGCAAAATGAATGGATGCAGTTGTATATAATGAGAGTTGGAGAGTGTACCGTTTTGGAGACCAAAGAAGGAGCTTTGGTGACGTATTGCACTAAGTCAACCTCTGTTTGGTCGAGTTAGGTGCTCGAGTGAAGTCCTTGTGCTCCACATGGATGGAACTTGATCACATGTTGGTCGAGTTATGAACTCGAGTTGGGCCCTTCGATTGGACAAGACCACATGTTGGTCGAGTTAGGCACTCGAGTTGGGGGATTGTGCCCAGAAATCCGCTTTACTCGACCACACTGATGTTCCACACACTCACCATGACCTCAAACATAATTGAAAAAAAAATTATGTGAACCTGGTTAATGTTCATATTTACAGTGTATATTGTATCAAAATTTGATTTCAGATATATGCAAGAGTCGATGACGTAACAAGATGACTAAAATGTATCATAAATATGTAAACAAATATCAACATGATGCAAAGTTTCTTTTTCTGTGTTCTGTCTTTAGTAAGTTCAAGTTTACGTCATGGTTTGAAATAGGATAATAGTTTACACAATGATAACACATCTTTAACAAACATAAGATTAAGTGTACCGTCTTTGTTTCCCAAAACTTATATTATTAAACATACACAGTACAAAGATCATGCTTCCATTATCAAAGCTCAGCCCTAAAATGGAGAGAAAAGTCAGAGAGTGGTTTGTCACTGATAAACCGAGCCAAAACCTTATCCTCAAGCATAACTAAGGCATGGCTAGATTTCATGCATGTGGGAGTTTTGTACTGAGCTGAAAAGGAACCTTTAGAGATGAAATAGTTCATGAGCGAATCGAATGTTCCTGGTTGCACAACTCTTATTTCTAGAGCTCTAATTGATCTGCCCTTTCTCTGAAATTTCCTTTAAACAATATTGAATGTTTCTTCAACTATATAGCAACACTTTACCAATAGTTTCTAATCAATCTCAAGAATTGTATCTCTATTTTTTAGTTTGAGTTCCCAGTAAAAAACCGCAATGGCCTGGTACATCAGAGATATCAGCATAGCATGTGAAATCTGTCAACTTCAAATCCCAAGTCTCAAGAACCTTCCTTTCATTTGTTTCTGCATTTATAAGCTCTTCCTCAGACGTTTTCTTCAGATCAACACTTAGAGCTACATATTTTCTTCTTACGAATCTAAATTGAGGTGCTTTATTGTGAAATCCAGTCACCTATAGAATATCTCCCATTCGATATCGATATAAACCTATCAAGAAAAAGTATAATAAAGGCATAAGTAAAACTAGATTTTTCAAATACACACCATTGTTTCAACACATAGATGAAACTTACCGGTATAAATTGTAATCAAGGTCTCATAGTAGCACCCTAACTTGACGTCCACAAGATCAACAATTTCGATCTTGTTTACTTCATCGACAAGTAAGAACTCAAAGTATACCATGTTGGGCATAAAGGTGTAAGACACATCTTGTGGTTTGTGGAGACGGTTCAGATTTAACCCAAAAACGACTTCAGAAGAAAGATAAACAATGGAGATGATATGCAAGCTGTGGGAATGGAACTCCAATGTTGAAATGTATTGAGCCATCTGACCTGTAATAATAAACTAAAGAAACTTGGTACTTGGCCAAAGTCGTGTAATTATACTTTCCCATGAACTCTGCTTACATTCATGTTCTATCAATCTAGCTAATTCAGCATTAGGTCCTCCAAGGATCGCAGAGGCACAGTTTCTACAACTAATTTCTTCAATCCATTCACTCACATTACCCATTCGCATATTACTACACAATTCCTTCCAATTTTCCTTAAGAAAAACGATTGCCCGAACCAAAGCAGAAGCAAAAGTAGCACAGGCTCACAACCTCTTCTCCCTGGACAAGTCCATAGAGAAAATGACAATACATACTCTGTTTATTTTCTCTGCATAAAACGATTTCTCTGGGACTTTGTATATGAAATATCAAATTTTGAAAGGAAACTACATCACTTTTCCTTGCACGATAGGCGCAACAAGCAAACCCAAGGGAGTTGTACTTTCCGGTTTAATGAAAGAAAACTGCATCACCTTTCCTTGCTCGACACCACCGACATGCCTATCAACCAATAACGTATGTTTGTGTTACATTGACTAGAAAAATCACTAGGTTACATGTGTAAATTTGAACACGACAAACTAAAAACACTTTGAAATTGACTAGAATTCAACCCTAACCGATAACCTAAGGCTCAATTCACTTATTTCTCTAAAACTTACGGCCTAAGTTTTCGAGAATTAGGTTTACAATTAACCTTCTCTTTTGTAGGCGCAAGAGAAAAACCTCATTGCCCTAAAACCCTCTCACGTTCCCTTATCACAAAGAAAATATCTTCTTTTTTCTTCTCTTGATAAGTTTGTTAATATTCCTTCTTATCTCTAATTTGAATATCTAACAAATCTCTAACACCTCTTCAAGTCTTCTTCTCCAAGTTTCTTTTATTCTCACGTGGCTTCATTAACCATCAATCACGTGATATCTGTGACGTCCACCTAATGCATCTTCAATCTCTCCTTTTTGGCTTAATGTGCATCTTCAACAATCAGGTTCACGTTCTTGTTTCTCAACTTGAACAATCAGGTTCCTATTCTGCATCTAGAGCAATCAAGTTCTTGTTCTGAATCAGGTTCATGTTCTGCACGATCTTCTTGTTGTAATGCTCCCCCTAAGATGTTTCTCCCCCATAATCAGACATCTAGATCCATCTACAGCCAAACTATCATCTACCATCTCCCCCTGCTTAAGTGCACATCAAGATAAAAACAAATAAGTTTCTGTCTAATCACTAGGATTAGCCAATTAGTGTAATGAGTATCACTTGAATTCTCAACTCATATACACTTGCTCTCCTCAGCTCTTTGACCTCGTTCTCCTAACATTTAATATTTCAGCTCAAAGATCATCTTGTAACAGCATGACAGGCAGCTATTTTCCACTTACTCGATCAAAACTGATATATATCTGCTTTTCAAGTGTTTGCCATTCTTTTCCAGAAACAAGCTCCTGTCTCCAATTATCTCAACAAAACCTCAAAACATCGTTTAGTACTCACAAATTCCAATCGCAGTTCTCAATTCCATAAAATGATTAAAAGAAAGAGGTTTAATAAATAAATTAGCCAGTTGATATTCAGTGTTCACATGATCAAATTATAACCAGTTTATCCTCAACAAGTTCAAGAGTCTAATGGCATTTTGATTATCACAATAAACAAGTAAAGGTTCAGAAGTCGTACCATAGTCTGCAGACATTTGTTTCATATGTAGAAGTTGAGTACAACAATTTCCTAATGTAATGCATTATGCTTCTGCTGTTGATAAGGAAACACAGCTATGTTCTTTATTAACCCAGACTATCAGATTATTTCCCAAGAAGAAACATCCACCAGCATACTCAATCGATTAAGTAGCTTCTTGCTTATGTGCCATGAAAGCCACAAAAGATGCATTCCCAGCAAGCTGTTTGAAATCAATATGCTTTCCTCGAGCACTTCTTTCCCCCTGAATTTCTCCTATAACATCGTTGGAGGAGTGATTTCAATGTACTTGAGGAGGAACATCAATCGGATCAGAAGAATGAATATCATAACTAGATTCTGCAAACTATTGAGGCTCATCATTCTCATCAAGTTGCTGAAGTGACAGATTTCTGAAGCTATCAAAAGAATCATTTTTCCCAGCAATGCTCTCAACTTGAATAGAATCCATCGAATTCATATAAACAAGTTCCAATATACTTTTGGACCTAACATCCGGAACAGACTTGTGTTGAGTCTTGACCTGTTTTTCCATGCTACAAGGATCAAATACAAACTGCTGATATTTTTCAAGTTTTGGCAACCCTCTAATGATTTCTTTATTAGATGACTGCGCCATATTCCAAAATTTCATGTGACCTAGACATTGATGCCAAATCTGAGTTACACTTTCTGATTTAGCAACCATGTATTGTGGACCAGGAACCCACATGTAGCAATCATTACTTGTACGAACTCCCTCTACATGTACAGGTGCTTTTCATCATTAACTCGACATTCTATTCTTGTAAAAGTAACATCCAACCCGGTGTCACACAACTGGCTGATGCTAATTAGATTTGCTTTCAGACCATCAACAAGGAAAACATTACTTAGTTTAGGCTCTGTTGAACTGCTTGTAGTCCCTTTACCACAAATTTTTCCTTTAGCACCATCACCAAATGTCACTTTTCCAGCTGTGTCTATCTCAAGCTTTTGTAGTGAAGCTCGATATCCTGTCATATGTCTTGAGCACCCACTATCAAAGTACCACTTGCACATCGAGTTTTCATGATCACTTTTCTCAGCTGTAAATGCTACTCTACAGAACAAATCTGTTTCTTAACACAATCTGGTTTCTGTTTTTATTGTTGAAGGTAAAATTCCGTTGCCTAAATTTTCTGAACCCTAGACTGAAACCTGTACCATTGATATCTCATATGCCTTTTCTTTCCACAATACCAACACTCAACTTGACGACCCCAATTCAATCCATAATCTTGAGCCTTCTCATTTTTCCACCCTAGACCAGCTCGCTGTCGTTGATGTTGATGGTGTTTTTCTCCTTTTTGCTGCAAAGGTTTGAGTTTTTCTACACTCTCTGATGTACCTGTATCTTTCACAAACTTCATCTCTGCGGATTCTTTTCCTTTATACCCCAAACAAGAACTTGCATTCTCTGTCCTTCCTACAGTCAACAAATAGTCTAAATCTTTTGTCCCTTTGGAAAACATCTTGATCTGATTCATCTGCTTAAACAATCGTCCTTCCAAATCAACATTCTTAGCTTTGACATCCTTGATATCATTCTCAGCTTGTTGTAGCTTATCTATAGCGACCAGGTTTTCTACCATCAAACATTTGTTTTCATCTTGAGTTTTAATCCAAGAAGTCACAAACATTCCATCTGATCTTCTAGAGTTATATCAAGATCATCATCAGATTCTGACTTGTCTACATCAGCATCTTGGTGTTCAATAAGAATATGATTCTCATCAGCCTTCTGACATTCTGGTATAAGGTCAGCGTTTTCATCTTCTTCCTTATTGTCATTCATTTCCATGATGCCAAGATGAGTTACAAAGTGGTTCAGAACATTATCATCCTCATCACTGTCACTGTCAGTATCACTCAGAGTTGTGATTGCTGATTTCCCACTTAATTTGGACAAGCATTCGTTCTTGGTATGTCCATATCCTTTACACATGTAGCATTGTATAGCTATCTTCCTCTTGGCTGATGGACATTCATACTTAAAGTGTCTGTAACCTTGACAGTCAAGACACTGCTTGTCAGCTTTGTAGTTGTCTTTAACAGCTGCTGGTTTTGTAGGCGCATGATATTCCTTATTTTTTCCTCTTTCTACTTTCTGAAGGAATTTTTTCACAAATACCCCCACTTGCTCTTCGAGATTTTCAATTGACTCCTTTTTACGAGCTGTTTTTTTCAGATACAAGTGCAATACTCTTACCTTTGGTTGTCCCTTCCTTCAGAGCAATCTGAAGCTCATACGCTTGCATCATACCAACAAACTGATCATATCTCATTATGTCAGAGTTCTGAGATACTTCGAGAGCTGATCGATGACCATGAAACTTAGTTGGAAGACATCTTAAGAATTTTTTGACCAGTTTCTTGTCCTTATACGTTTTCCTCAAGATTAACGCTTCGTGTGCTTGAGCTGATAGCTTACTGTTGAATTCCGCAACAATTTCATCTTCTCCCATAGTCAAGTTCTTGAACCATGAAGCCAAGACGCCTATTTGAGTCCTTTTCACACTATTGGTACCTTCAAACCCTACTTCAAGGATATCCCATGCCTCTTTAGCACTTTTACAACACTGAACTCTCTTGAATTGATTGGTGTGCAGAGAGTTGAAAATAGCTGACAATGCTTTGAAATTCCATTTAGCATACGATTTCTCCTCAGTAGTCCACTGTATCCTTGGCTTTGGAACATAATCACCATTTGCATAGTTCACTACTGGAGGTTCCCATCCTTCTTCAACTGCTAGCCACGTATCAGAATTAATTCCCTGAATGTACTGAGCCATATGCACTTTCCAATGTCCATAGTTATCTGGATCAAGCTTAACAGTTTTTGCAACTACAACCAATTGTTGCTGCGAATTGTCCATCTCGTTCTCAGGATCTAACACATGTAAACAATAACAAACGTTATGCGGTGAATCGCTTTGATACCAATTGTAAAAGACAATCTGAACACAACAAACTAGAAACACTTTGAAATCGACTAGAATTCAACACAATAGGCTAGATCACTTTGAAATACGTTTTATTAAGCAATAATATTTTCTTACAAAAGACTTATTCTCGCTGGGATTACTCTACTCGAGAAACCAACCTAAATCTATTTCAACTCTAACCAATAACCTAAGGCTCAATTCACTAATCTCTCTAAAACTTACGGGCTAAATTCTTCGAGAATTAGGTTTACAATTAACCTTTTCTTTTATAGGTACACGAGACAAACCCCTTACCCTAAAAACTCTCTCACGTTCCCTTATCACAAAGAAGATATTCTTTTTCCTTCTCTTGATAAATTTGTTAATATTCCTTCTTATCTCTAATTTGAGTCTTCTTCTCCAAGTTTCTTTTATTCTCAAGTGGCTTCATTAACCATCAATGACTTCCATGACGTCCACCTAATGCATCTTCAACATGTTCCCACTATACTACATGTATGTCTTGTTGATAAGCATGAATATAATTAGTATAAACAGAAGAGAAAGGATATGAATTAGGGGTCTTTGGCCATTTAGTGAGTGGAAGCCTTATGGCTTAGGGAGAAATTAGGGACTCTAAAGCAAATCCTAAAGCAAATTAGGTTCTTGGATCATAACACTTGATAACAAATATAGAAATTAAACAGTCGAATAAAGGACTATATATTACCTCCGTATAATGAAAGAGCATAGATCAATGTTGAATCTGATGTTCTCCAAGAACTTCATGTTGAAAGGCAAAACCTTCCGTTTCCCACCTGAAGTTCCAGAACTAACACAAAATAGTCGACTCAACCTTTAGAACATCGAGTCTTATAAACTAGTTTATGATGGATCATAAATCATATGAATAAAACTGATATCTCAGTTTCAGTAATGGGTTAGTTTGTTTTACCTAAAGGTGAATCTAGTAATGGGTTGTGCCGATATGATATGTGAAGGCTCACCATTGGCACACGCTCGATATATGGCTGAACATCATTGTATGTTACAACTGGTACATTTTCCTTGAAATTCTCTTTATCAAACTTACTGTGGAGGAATCTGTTGAGGTATTCAGTGTTTGCATTACATGTGAGTATGTCTTGTAATAGATCATCTTGTATCTGCTTCACATTCGATGTTAAATCCTCCAAAACTTTGAACCTCTCGTCCACCGTTTCGTTGTCATCAGAACTCATAACACTCATCATTTGGTTTTGTTTAGCTTACCTTGAACTGCAGACTAGATATTTTGCGGCAGTACCATTAATTGGTCAGTACAATATCTTATATATCAGTACCATTAATTGGTCAGTACAATATCTTATATATCAGTACCATTAATTGGTCATCTTACGACAGCTAGATATTTTGCAAATCTTTTTTTTTTTTTTTGATAAAGATATTTTGCAAATCTTGATGTCCCTAATTTCTATTATATACAATAAAAAAGTCTTTAAGTGGAGAAAAACTTTGATATTTTGAATAGAAAAGCTAGTGTTAATCGATTCATATATAAATAGTGTGAAAAACAATAATGCTGCATTTTGGTCTCGATTATAGATGGTGAGTCATGAGTTGTCCTCGTTTTAATCTAAACAAAACATTTTGTATATTTAATAGATTATACAGATAGAAATAAAGCGAGTGAATTATTGAAGAGCTTACATGTAACAGAAGAAGCTATGTCAAAGGAAGATGTTGTGTAAGAACCTTACAGAAGCTTTGAGAATTATCTATTCCATGTGATTATTGTAGAAGGGAAAATTGATGACTTGACTAGTTGCTAAGGAGAGATATGCGCAGACTTGTTTATAAATTTGTTAACAAAGAGATCTTGTGACAAAAAAGGAAAATATGTTAACAACGATCAACATGATGCAGAGTTTTTTTTCTCTGTGTTCTGTCTTTAGTAAGTTCAAGTTCGAGTCATGGTTTGAAACAGGATGATAGTTGACACAATGATAACACATATTTAACAAACGTAAGTGTAATGTCTTTTTCCATGATTGTTTCCCTAAACTTTTGAGGCAATTAGAAGTCTGCTGGAACCGAATTCACCAACATAAATTCGATAAATCAAGCCTGAAATTCACCAGGTTTCTGAATCTACCAGAATTTTAATAATTTAGTTAACCTTTTTAATGAGTTCTAGGATCCACCGAAAAGACATAGCACTAAAAGCATGATAATAAAGACAGATACAAAATGCAATGGAAGGAACAGAAAATTGAGGGCAAAAATAAATATGATGAAACCTTGTCAACAGATTTTTATTGAATAAAAACAGAACATTGTTGTAATTCAGCTGGTTAATTGATGATTGCTCATGCATCAACTTTTATTTTAAAAACGCACACAGTACAACGATCATACATACAATGCCAAAGTTGAGGAGCCCTAACAAGGGGAAAGGTCAGAGAGGTACGGTGGGGGTTTATCACTGATGAACCGAGCAAACACCATATTTTCAAGAATGGCTAAGGCATGGATAGATTTCATGCATATGGGACTTTTGTATTGAAGTAAAGAGGAACCTTTAGAGATGAAAAAGTTCATGACAGAGTCGAATGTTCCTGGTTGCACAACTCTTATCTCTAGAGCTCCAATTAATCCCTCCTGGCTTCGAAATTTCTTGTAAAGATTACCAAATGTTTCCTCCATTATATAGCAACACTCCATCAATAGTTTTTCATCGAGCTCAAGGACTGTGTCTTTGTGTTTTGGTTTGAGTTCCCAGTAAAAAACGTAATGGCCTGGAACATCAGAGATATCAGCATAGCTTGTAAAATGTGTCACCATCAAATCCCAAGATTCAAGAACCTTCTTTGCTTTTGTCACTGCATTTAAAAGCTCTTCCTCGGACGTTGTCTCCACATCAACACTTAGAGCTACATCTTTTCTTCGTATGAATCTAAATTGAGGTGCTTTATTGTGGAATCCAGTCACTTGTACAATATCTCCCATTCGATATCTGTATAAACCTATAAAGAGAAAGTACAATAATGGGATAATTACTTAATTTAGATTAGTTAAAAACAGACACCATTGTTGCAGTATACATTGATATAACTCACCAGCATAAGTTGTGACCAAGGTCTCATAGTAGCACTCTAACTTGACGTCCACAAGATCAACAATTTCAACCTTGTTTGCTTCATTGACAAGTAAGAACTCGAAATATGCCATGTTGGGCATAAATGTGTAAGACACATCTTGTGGTTTGCAGAGAGGATTCAAATTTAACCCGAAAATAGCTTCAGAAGAAACATAAGTCATGGAAAGGATGGGCAAATTGTTGGAGTAGTACTCCAATGTTGAAATGTATTGAGCCATCTGGCCTGTAATAATACTTCGAAGAAACTTGGTATTCGGCCAAAGTCGTGTTATTATACCTTCCCATGAAGTCTTGCTGCATTCTTGTTCAATCAAGCCTGCTAATTCAGGATTAGGTCCTCCAAGGATCTTAGAGACACTATTCCTGCAACTAACGTCTTCAATCCACTCACTCACGTGACCCATTCGGATATTACTACACAATTCCTTCCAATTTTCTTCAAGAAAAACGATTGCTCGAACCAAACCAGAAGCAAAGGTAGAATTCACACTCACGACCTCTTCTCTCTGAACAAGTGCACTGAGAAGATGACAATACATACTCTGTTTAGGGTCTGTGCATAAATCGATTTCTTTGGGACTTGTGTACGAGATATCAAATTTTGATTTCTTCTTCCTATAATAATCGCTCTTGCAGATTTTCGTAGTCGCAGGCGCAACAAGCAAACCCGAGCGAGTTGTAGTTTCCGGTCTAACGAAACCAAATTGCATCACCTTTCCTTGCTTGACACCAGCAACATGCCTATCAACCAAAAACAAATGTCTTGACAACAGAATCAAAAGTGAAGGTTTAATCATTGTAATTAGTTGTTCTGGGTATAAAATTTGGAACTGACAAACCAAACTGAACTGAAGCAAAAAATAGATATTTGCTTTAGTTTTGGTTCATGGAAAAGAGCCATTTGGTACCAGTATTTTGGTAATTTCCGTTTTTGATTTGGTTTGTTTTGTAACTGAGAACCGAAAATAACAAAATAATAACCAAAACTAATTTATACTAACTAATAACTATATTAATTATGTGTTATTCTTTTCCTCCTCTGAAAATTACATCTGGATGATGCATTTGGATGATGTGTCTGGATGATGTTCTTTTCCTCATCTGAAAACTACATCTAGATGATGCGTTTGGATGAAGTTATGTTTCTTTGTGTATTTGTATAAATTAGTTGGACGTAGTTTGTAACTAAATGACTAAATAAGACATGTTTTGTGTTAAATTTTTTTTTTATGATCTAAATTATATTTACAATTACATAAGTATCAAAATTATTTTTAAAATAACTTATAAAATTGTATATTGATTACATAGTTAAATTTCTGTTAATAATTATTTTATAAAACAAAAAAAATTATTATTAAACATTTTAATACATAGAAAATAATAAAAGAAGAGAGATAGTAAAAATGAGGAGAGATTAAAAAAAGAGGTGAGAGAGTAAAAAAGAGGTGAGAGTAAAAAATAAGAGAGAGTAAAAAGAAGAAAGAGAGTAAAAATGAAGAGAGAGGTTAAAAAGAGGAGAGAGTGAAAATAGGAGAGAGTAAAAAGAGGAGAGAGAGTAAAAATGAGGTGAGAGAGTAAAAAAAGAGAGAGTAAAAAAGAAGAAAGAGAGTAGAAAAGAGGAGAGAGATTAAAAATGAAGAGAAAGAGTAAAAATATGAGAGAGAGTAAAAATGAAGAGAGAGAGTAAAAATAGGAGAGAGAGTGAAAAAAGAAAAGAGAGTAAAAATATGAGAGAGAGTAAAAATGAAGAGAGAGTAAAAATAGGAGAGAGTGAAAAAAGAAGAGAGAGAGTAAAAATGAGGAGAGAGAAAAAATATGAGAGAGAGTGAAAAAGAGGAGAGAGAGTAAAAGAGGAGAGAGAAAAAGAGTAAAAAGAGGAGAAAAAGTGAAAAATAGGAGAGAGAGTAAAAAGAGGAGAGAGAAAGAGAGTAAAAAGAGGAGAAAAAGTGAAAAATAGGAGAGAAAGTAAAAAGAGGAGAGAGAGTGAAAATAGGAGAAAGAGTGAAAAATAGGAGAGAGTAAGAAAGAAGAGAGAGTAAAAATAGAAGAGAGAGTGAAAAAGAACTTTTACTTTGATCTTATGATCTTTTTAAGGGTATTTTGGTCTTTTACAAACTTTTACAAATCCATCTGCATCGAAATGCACTTTCCAAACACATCTAAAATTTTTTAAATTTTTGGATGGATTTGCCAAAATCATCTAGATACTGCATCTGGATGAAGCATATAATTGTGTCTAAAAAACAGTAGTTTCAATCTTCATCCTGATAGAACATCCAGATGAGGAAAAGAGCAGCACCTTATTGTTCATTTTTATGTTACTTGGTTACTTTTAGTTATTATCGTACTAACTAATTTCAGTTATTTAATTACATTTGGTTATTATTGTACTAACATTTTTTATCAAACCAGACCTGATCTGGGATTAAATTAAGAAAAAACTTGGTTTGGGTTAAATAATTCGGTTTTAGCTAACCGGTCTGAAGATGTCTATAAAATGAAGTACAAGAATTAAAAGCAAGGCCATGTGGAAGTGTTTGTGGAATAAAGAAGAGCAAAGTGTGAGCTGACATGGACATAAAATGCTGATGTGTACAAGTGCTTGGTGAACACTCAACTACCATTTTCAGAGAAATGTGAACTTTCCATAAACTGCAGGATCTGTATATATTCTAGGACTAGGCTTGAACAATATAAATAAGGGCAGAAGGCTGCAAAGCCGCCTAACCTTATTGATTATTATTGAGAGAGCGTTGTTTTGTTGAGAGAAGAACTTTTAGCTTCGTGTGAGGTTTTTGTAAGGTTGTGTTTTAGCTTTAGGTTGGTTGTTCAAATCCAACAAAGTGAGACTTTTGTAAGAAAATATCATTTGATAAAGCTAGAAGAAAAACGTTTGATCAACATTTTCCGATGGAATTGCTGTTTTAGAATCCATACAATTAGAATTGGTATCAGAGCAGAACATCTAACCAAATCAGGTGTGATCCTATGGAAAGTATAGAATACAAACATCAGCTTGTGGTGGTCAGAAAACCTTTGATGCTTGATCCGGACAACAATGGGCATTAGAAGGTGCAGATGAAACAAATCATCAAAGGAATTGATGAGGACGCTTGGGGTGCTGTGGAGTGTGAAAGATGGATGGACACCAGCAACTGTGAAGAATGGTGTTGAATTTGTTTCCAAACCAAGGAAGAGCTGGAGAGCCGAGGAAAAGACAGAATCGAAATACAACTCCAAGGCGTTGTCAACAATCTTCAACACTTTGTCGCCAAACTAGTTCAAGCGAGTGCAGGGATGTAGAACAGCCAAGGAAGGGTTGGAGAGACGAGGAAAAGACAGAATCGAAATACAACTCCAAGGCGCTGTCAGCAATCTTCAACACTCTGTCGCCAAACCAGTTCAAGCGGGTGCAGGGATGTACAACAACCAAGGAAGCATGGGATATACTACAGGTTTTGTTTGAAGGAACATCAAGCGTGAAGCGGATAAGAATTGACATGCTAGCTACAAGGTTTGAATCTCTCCGCATGGATGAACATGAGTCTATACACGCTTTTAGTAGTAAACTCATCGCTCTGTCTCATGAAACCTTGGTCTTAGGAAATACTTACAAGGATAAGAAATTGGTGAAAAATTTCTAGCCAAAGTACATAGACATCGGTCTGCTCTCAATGTAACACAGAACTCTGATAAAATGAGTTTCGATAAAGTTGTGGGTATGATTAAGGCGTATGAGCTACAGCTGAACAATGGTATTGAACCTCATCACGGAAAAGGAATAGCTCTGGTTGCAAAAGAAAAACCCAAACCACAGCCGGATGATCTCGAAGACAAGGTAGGATTCATTGTTAAAAAATATCTTTGGAAGCTGGATAGAGGACAAAAGAGAGACAACCATGTGGGTTCTAGACACATACAAGAAAAGGATCAACAGAAGAAAGAAAAACAGTTTCTAGAATGCCAAGGTTATGGTCACTTCTTGTCCCACAGCCAAGAGAAAAATGACTTTCAGATGCTATGAGTGTCAAGGTTATAGATGCACAAAGACAGAGTGCGTGGAAACTCACTGGAAAAATAATAAAACCGCACTTGTGAGTTGGAGCAAAAGCGACACATATGAAGATGAGGACGACGGTCTGAATGGGTACATGGCTAACTTTGGTGTGTTGCAAGCTAGTGATAACGAACAAGTGTTGGCTATTCAAGATAACTAGAGTTCTGTGATAAACTTGAGTGAGGGTTCAAAATCTAATCAGGAGTATAAGGATGAGGAAGAACATGACTCTGATGATGATGATTTAGGGCCATCACTGGAGTATGAATTGCGTATTGTTGTAAGAAAACTTGTTCAAGTGAAGGAAGACAACGAATAACTAGTTGTGCAGAACAAGTTTCTGTCTGAAAAAGATGTGAGATTGAACACAGAATTGGAGTCTGAAAAGGCCAAAACCTTGGAACTTGAGAGCAAACTCACAGAGCAACTAAGAAATATTAAGATGCTATCCAAAGGAACTAAAGACCTTGACAAGATTCTGCAGTCAGGACGCACAGACAAAGAAAATTGGGATTTAAGATATCGCGGAGGAGAAAACACGACTCAGAACACTGTATTTGTCAAAGGAATGGAAAATGGTTCCACATCTAACTCAGTGCACAGAGTAGGAGACAAGTCGCGCTTTACATCACATGTCTCTGCCGGATTCGGACAACATGGCTACAGAGATTTCAGGAGACAACTGCATGAATGTTGGTACTGCGAAGATATGGACACATGTAATCTCGATGCTATAAATACTAGGACAGGCTTCACAGAATTCTGAGACAGCGAATGTATTATAGAGATCATCGTAGTAACAATAGGGTATGGGTTTGGAAATTAGACTTGTACTTTCAAGTTGATTTCACAGCAAACAAAGAAAAGAATGACATTAGAACAGAACGTTGGTATTTTAACAGTGGATGCTCAAGACATATGACAAGAAAAAAAGAAAATCTTAGCAATTTTGAGAGCATCTCTGGGGGAAAAGTAATGTTTGGAGGAGGAACAAAAGGTAAAATTAAGGGAAAAGGAAATACAGGAGGACATGATCAACCAAGTCTCAGAGAAGTGTATTTCGTTGATGGTTTGAAGGAAAATCTCATTAGCATCAGTCAACTATGTGATCTTGATCTTGAAATCAAATTCACAAAAGTTGGATGCAAAGCTTTTAACTCACAAGGAGTAGTAGTTCTTGAAGGGATAAGATCTGGCAATGACTGTTATATGTGGACTCCTGAGAACAAGTGTCTAAGTATTGTGAAAGACAATGAAGCAGAACTTTGTCATCAATGATTAGGGCACATGAACTATCGGATGATGGTGAAACTCGCGAATCAACAGGTTATACGAGGCTTGCCTAAGCTTCAAAGTAAGCAAGAACTTGTCTGTGGGCTTGCAGCATCGGAAAGCAAGTCAAAACACAACACTGTTTTATCCCGGATGTGAAATCAACTTCACCACTCAATTTGGTCCACATGGACTTGATGGGTCTGATTTAAGTAGCAAGCATGAGTGCTAAGAAATACATTCTAGTAATGGTTGATGATTTTTCATGGTATACATGGGTCAGATTCCTGAGAGAATAGAATGAGACTCTCGAAAGCTTCAAAATACTCGCTTTACAACTCAAGAATGAGTGTGATGGAATCAAGGCAATACGAAGTGATCATGGTGGTGAATTTCAGAATGTTGTTTTTGATCATTTATGTGGAAATCAAGGCATTACTCATAATTACTCAGCTTCTTGTACACCCGAACAGAACAGTGTAGTGGAAAGCAAAAACAGAACACTGCAGGAGATGGCTAGAGCTATGCTACGTGGAAAAAGAGTGGCTAAACACTTTTGGACAGAGACTGTTAACACTGCGTGTTACATCATCAATAGAGTGTATATTTGAAAAGGCACAAACAAGACTCCGTATGAGCTTTGGAAAGGAAAACCACCAATCGTCAGCTACTTTCATGTCTTTGGTTGTGTATGCTACATTCTTAATGATAAAGATCAACTTGGTAAGATTGATTCAAGAAGTGACACCAGTATGTTTCTTAGGTATTCGGGAACAAGCACTGCATTTTGAGTCTACAACAAACACACACTGATGGTAAACTGTGAATGTGGTATTTGATGACTCATCCCCTCCATTTGTAGATATCCTTCCCACAACTTTGATGAACAAGAACCACAGACCTGCCTTAGATTCAGAACCACAAATTATTGATCAGCCATAGAGGCAAATGCAAGTTCATAGAAATCATTCACAATCAGATGTTATTGGAAACATCCAGAGTGGTACAATCACAAGGAATAAGCGGATTGATTTCAAGCAGCTCGTTGGGGGAAGAAAAGATACAGATCTTGTTCAATTCTCTTGTTTTGTTTCAGCCATGGAGCCCAAGACCCATAAAGAAGCTCTCCTTGATGATTTTTGGATTGAATCAATGCAGGAAGATATAGGAAATTTCAGAAGGTTGAACGTGTAGGAGTTATTGCCACGGCCGAAAGATGTGAACGTTATGGGTACCAAGTGGATTTTCAAGAACAAGATAGATGGAAATGGTAATGTAGTTCACAACAAAGCTTGTCCGGTTACACAAAGATATTCACAAGTTGAGGGTGTTGATTTTGATGAAATCTTTTCTCTTGTGGCAAAACTGGAATCAATTAGGTTTCTGTTGGGAATGGCATGCAAGCATCTATTCAAGCTGTATCAAATGGATGTTAAAAGTGTATTCTTAAATGGATGGCTACAAGAAGAGGTATATTTTGAACAGCCAAAAGGATTTGAAGATCCAGAACATCCGGAGTACGTGTACAAACTTCACAAAGCTTTGTATGGTCTGAAACAGGCTCCGGGGCATAGTACGAATGGCTGGCAACCTTTTTGACAGACAACGACTATTCTTGTGGAACTGTGGACAAAACCCTGTTTACTAAGGAATCCGAGTCTGAATTTTTGGTGGTGCAGATATATGTTGATGACATTGTGTTTGGTTATACAAGACAGATTATAGTTGACAATTTCGTCAAGGTGATGACACAAGAGTTTGAAATGAGTATGTGTGGAGAACTGAACTCCTTTCGGGGCCTTCAAGTGAAACAGACAGATGATGGGATATTTGTTAGACAAAGCACTTATGCCAATAATTTTTGGTGGAACGTTTCAGTTTAGCTTCAAGCAAGGAATCTCAAACTCCTATGGCTACCACAGAGAAACTGGCAAAAGATGAGACAGGAGAATTAGTTGATGAAAAACTCTACAGGATTATGATTGGGAGTTTGTTGTACCTCACAGCGAGTCGTCCAAACTTATGTTATGCAGTATGAGTCTGTGCAAGATTGATATACATGTATTTTACCCCATTTTAGCTGCATAATTTACATATGTTTGCATTCATTCTCATTTCATATTCAGCATTCTAGAGTCCCTTTAGGATCATTTTGGCATGCACATTGCATTTGGAGCGTCTTAGGTACTTTAGAGCATATTTGAGCATTCTAGAGCGAAATTGGCATAAGGACTGCAAGGATGAGCCTAAGATGGAGTGCCTGAACTGAAGACCTTGAAAATTGAATATTGCACAAGCCAAATCTGCTCATTCAGTCANTTGAATATTGCACAAGCCAAATCTGCTCATTCAGTCAGTACCATGCGAGTGCAACAGAAAAACTAGGCCAAAATTGTAAAATCATGAAGTACTCAATGTCCAATTCAGTTAGTACCTGCGAGTGGAGCATAATGACCAAGTGAGAAACATGAATTTTGGAGCACTCGCCAGTCCAACTCGCCTGTCAACCCTGAAGCTGAGATTTTTGGAAATGGCTGAAGCTGAATTCTGAGCTCGCAACTCCAACTCGCTAGTCACCCTGAAGCAACATCAATCGACTTCATTATTTTGACCGACTTTACTATTTGCTGCTCGGATTAGGGCTTTTATGTTTTAGGCCCTATAAATACCCTCTTAAGCGAAAAACGTTGTAACCTAGTTTTTGCTCTTTTCGGCATTGATACACGAGGTTTTCAAGCTCTAAATACCAATTAAACCTCTCGTGCTTATCTTATC
>OVAX01002366.1:0-30384 GCA_900406405.1 Lepidium africanum
AGAAGCTTTAATTTTCGTGCTTATCCTAATTCTTGGTTTAGTTTATGCATGGCGAAAAGGAACATTGGAATGGTCTTAGTTCGTTTCCCGAATACTTGTACAATAATAATAATAAAAGTAAAAAAAAAACCATTGAAACAATTATGAATTCCATTAAGTTTCCCGTACTTGATCGAACAACAACAAATTCAGTTATTTCAACTACGTTAAATGATCTTTCAAATTGGTCAANACGTTAAATGATCTTTCAAATTGGTCAAGACTTTCCAGCCTATGACCGCTTTTTTATGGTACCAGTTGTTGTTTCATTGAATTAATAGCTATGAATAGTCATCGACTCCCTGGAAAAGTTAAAAGAATGGGACCTATTCTGGGACTAACAAATAAAGACTCTTTCACAAGACAAATGAGACGATACATGATCACATTAAACAGTGACATGTTGGTG
Organism: Lepidium africanum; assembly: GCA_900406405.1. Lineage (NCBI taxonomy): Eukaryota > Viridiplantae > Streptophyta > Magnoliopsida > Brassicales > Brassicaceae > Lepidium > Lepidium africanum. The sequence goes on from OVAX01002366.1 coordinate 449, forward strand.
TGTTGCAATCACCACATGATCCGTTATCACATCAGATAATGACATGTTGCATTCACGGATTCACCAACTGATAGATTTCCACATCTCTTTTCAACTTGTCCTTCTACGTTGGATTTTTTAATTATCATTTAGCTTGATTTTCTCATTAACAATATTAGTAACGTCTTAGGATAGTTAAACAAGATTTCAGAAGTACTTTTGAATTCAATATTAGTAAATCTCCACTCTTCTCTCAGAGTTCAGTCTATAATCTTGAACCGGAGATTTCCTGGTTGTGAGATTGCGACCCATGACTATCTCCGGTTTCTCTACTGAAGTGAAATTTCGTGACATTGTTACTGGATCACGCGCTCAATGTGATATAAAATTACACATTGTCGAGATTTCAGGAGATCATGTTTTATTACCAAAACCTAACGTCTCTAAGCAACTGCGAAGATTGAAAATCTATAACATCAAAACAAGCATACCTAAGTTTTAATTGGCCCCAATCAATGCTAAATTTCAGCAGCTTGTTCTCATATTAAGGAAGCTCGGAGACAATGTGGGTGATATACACAACAAATTGCATGTATAAGCTTTCTTCTTGGCCCAACGGCTAAAGCACCCATATGCTTAAGCTTCTCCATTGTCAAGTTCGCCATCTCAAATTTACTCATCCTCTGTCCTCTCAACAGCCTTTCAAACTCTCTCCCCAATCCTATTGATCCAACCCATTCGTTGAGTCCTCCCGCTTTCTCAATTTTTCTCTCCAGATTCAACACTCTCAGCTTCTCGTTATCCATCACAACAGAGCTGCACATCACTCTAGGAAACCTTATAGGCTTGTGACCCATACGGCTCCTGTGAATCTCAACTCTTCTATCTGGGTTCATTCTACAATCTTGAAGTGATCTCCTTGAAGCTCGAGCTGGAGCTTTCCAGGTTGTGCGATTGCGACCTGTGACTATCTCCGGTTTATCTACTGAAGTGAAATCAGGACAGGCCTCAGGTTCCACTGTGTGAACATGAGTATCCGCAACTAGGTCTCTCGACACAGCTTGTGATTGAGAAGCTACAGGTTTCTGCAAAGTGAAATCTTCAGTTCCAGGAAGGGCAGGCACCATTGCGTGAACAAGAGTAGTTTTCTGCGTATCCGCAATGCTGACTGTTAACTCAGCTTGTGATTGAGAAGTGGCAGCCGTCTGCGAAGTGCAATGTCTAGGTCCAGGAATAGAAGGCACCACTATGTCAACAAGACTACCTTGGTGCGAATCCAATCTTAACTCATCTTGTGATTGAGAAGTTGCAGGCTTCTGCATATTGTATTGTTCAGGTAGAGGAAGAGAAGGCACCACTGTGTGAATATGAGTAGATTCACGCGTATCCGCAGTAAAGTCACTTAACTCAGCTGCTTCTGACTGAGTAGTTGCAGGCTTCTGCAAAGTGAAATGTTCAGTTACCAGAAGGGAAGGTACCACTGCATGGAGAGGACTCGTTCCGTGTGCATTCACAATACAATCTCTAAACTCGACTTGTGATTGAAAAGTTTCAGGTTTCTGCAAAATTTCTTCAGGTATACGGAGAGAAGGCAACGCAGTGTGAGCAGTAGTTTCGTGAGTATCTGCAATAACGTCTCTTAACTCGGCTAGTGATGGAGTAGTTTCAGGCTTTTGCAATATGAAATGTTCAGGCAGAGGAAGAGAAGGCACTACAGCATGAACGAAAGTACTTTCTTGTGTATCGACAATGTTGTCTCTTAACTCAGCTTGTGATTGAGAAGTTGTTGCAGGTTTCTCCCAAGTGAAATGTTCAGTTACCGGAAGAGAAGGCAATATAATGATGACTCTCTGCTTTTTAACAAAGACCCAACCGTCTTCTTCTCCATCAAAACCCAACTTGGAATGACCAATCTTGCTCGGTTCCAATTGTTTCGGCCTTTGCCTTGCCATTAAACCTGAGATTTCAAAACAAAGTTAAGCCATCCCAAGTATTCACATCTGCTACAAACTCTTTATAAACCATAACGAAGAAGCCATAGAATAATGGAGAACTATGCTCTAAAAGACACAATCACAATAAGAAGCATATCACAGTAGTGCAAACAATGGAAAATTTGTATCAAATACATTTCTCAACTAGTAAATATAAATCGGAGTAAAAACACAATTTCATGATAGATAGGGGTGAAGAAATTACAATCAAATATAAGACTAACCCAGTATATTAGCGACGTTCGAAAGAGTGGCACAAACCCTAAATTACAAAATCTTTCTTAGCGAAGAGAAAGAGAGAGATTGGGGAAAAATATCGGGACGCTTTGTGATGCAGAAGTGCCTGAACTAAAGCTTGAAGGTATAATGTCAACGAGTCTTACCTTTGAGCTTCTTCGAAGAGTGACGATGACTATCTCTGAGCCCTCTCTCTGATCAGAACAAATCTCTTTTATTTTTATTTTTAAAAATTGTTATTTTTTCTATCAAGGGTTGGGTTGGGTTGTAGTAGGATCAATGGCTACAATGCCACTTTTTGAAAAATTGAAATCACAAATGCCACTTACCTATTTTCCTTTTTGTTTTCATTTTTTTTAAAAATAAAAAAGTGATTTAAAAGACAAAAAGTTTATGGAAGTTGAATCTATTTACAGATCCAACCTCTTGACCCGACCTAAATACTTGATCCGCCCAAATTAAAAGTTCTAAATCCCTAATTTTTGTTGGATTCGACGATTTGAGGAAAGAAAGAGAAAAGAACGAGTCGATTTGAGAAAACAAAGAGAGACGATTTTTCTATTTGATAAAACAAAGAGAGACGATTCAACGATTCAACATTTTCACAAGGTAAGAAATCATCTCTTTCGATTTTTCTGTTTCTTGGTCATTTTTTTTCTCGATTTCAGTTTGTGAAATTATCGATTGTGTGTTTTAGAGTTGGTGTTTCAGAGTTCTTGAGCTAATGAATTAGGTTTGGATTTGATTAACACAAATCCAAAAAAATGATAATGCGTTGTTGATTCTTTAATCTGATGCGTTACCTTAAAGTGTGAATCCTTAATCGATTGATAATCAATTTCATATCTGTGAATCCTTAAGATGACTAAGAAAAAAGGATTTGGATGATGAGAATGAAGAAGAGATAGAAAAAAAAGAAGACGAAGTAACTGATTATGGTAATGGAGAGAAAAAGAATGATGCTGATAAAGGAGAGGTGGAGAAAGGAGATAAAGATGAAGAAGAAGACATGAGTAAGGTACATTTAGAACAACTGAGACAATTGTGTATTGTTCTATGGTTTGGTATAGTTATTACAATTGTAAAGATTTGTTTTTTCTTGTTTTTTGATCTTGTAGGATATATCTGATGATGATGTTGATAAAGTAGAGGCGGAGAAAGGAGATAAAGATGAAGATTCTCGGGGAAAAAGCATTCAGATGTATCAGGTAATGTTGGTCCAACTAAGAACAACTTAGAATTAATTTGTGATTATGGTACAAGTGGTAAACTGTAAACGAATTACTGGATATTTTTTGTATTTGCAGGATAACTTTGATGATGCTAGCTCTGATGAGGAGGAAGATTCCCGCCCACTACAGCCAGATAACATGTATTTTGACCCAAGTGAGTACACCAAATCGGTTAGGATAGGAACAAGATGTAATGTGCAACAGATAATGAAAAGAATGCAAAGGATAATGAAGAAGAAGAGGATGGTGAAAAAGATAATGAAAAAGAACATGATAGTGATAAGATCGAGAAGGATAAAGAAGAGAAAAAAAAAGAAGAAGAGGAAGGTGAACAATGATGCGATAATAGAACCTGATGCTAAGTGGATCAAAAAAGCACTAGTAAGGTATACACCAGGGGATCAGAAGAAGCAAAAGAACTGAGATTAGGTTTATGTATTCTGGTTTTTTGAACATGGTTATTATGTATTTTTGGTATTTTGAATAACTTGGTCTGCTTTAAGAAGAGGAAGGTGAACAATGATGCGGTAATAGAACCTGATGCTAAGCGGATCAAAAAAGCACTAGTAAGGTATACACCAGGGGATCAGAAGAAGCAAAAGAATTGAGATTAGATTTATGTATTCTGGTTTTTTGAACATTGTTATTATGTATTTTTGGTATTTTGAATAACTTGGTCTACTTTATTAGGTTATTGTGTTTCAGAACAACTGGAACAACTAAGACAAGTTATGTTATGGCTCAATTGGTCCAATTGGTACAACTTTAAACATTTAAAATTCGAAAACTCGAATTGGTCAAAATTGAAAACTCGAATTAGTCAAAATTGAAAATTGTAAACGTCTAAATTCAAAAACTTCAATTGGTCAAAACTGAAAACTCCAGCCTCTCTGTTTTTTTCGGAAACAAATTGGGCATAGATGAACCTAGTTGTGTAGTTGTACAGTCGTCTACATAGTTGTACTTTGACCGTCTTTGGAATTTTGTAGTTAGACCTTATGAAGGATTAGTGTTTTGCTGTTGGACTCCTGATTTTCCTCTGTTAATCATCAGTTAGAAGGTTCCCACAATATAATATATTCGATTAATAGAATTCACATCTTTTCCTTAATAAACAAAAGACAACTAACATAAGACTCCTTATACTAATACTAGTGTTTTGTGGGAAAACACAAATGTTTTCATAAATTGAAAAAGTCTTGTTTTAATTCATTTCTGATTTTTTCTTATGTTTTTGGAATCTTTACAATGCTAACTTAGAGAATTCCACATATTAGTTGAAAATGATGTTCAATTACTATTTCATACACAGTTGGACTAAATTGAACCAATTGTACCAATCGACCAAGTTGAACCAATTGTACTAAACAAAAAGGTACTATTCTGTACATAGATGTTCTCAGTTGGACCAACCGACAAATACACAGACAAACACAGAAATTAAGAATTTTCAGGCAGCAACCACCTCTCCAAGTTTATTCTAGGATTGTACTTGTTCCAATGACGTCAAATAAATCAAAACTTCATCATCATCTACAATATATGTTTCTCTCCAAGCTTTAGATAAACTGTAACTCAATTTGAGCTTCCTGGTGGTTTCATCTATCCCAATCTTCCTGCATATCTTATCTACTAACATCGAATAAGTTATATTCGCCAAAGACGAAGTCTTAAACGATATAGTATATAGAGAATTTCTTCAAATCCATTCATGATCTTCTGAATAGCACCCTCCATAGTCAAATTGCACGTTTGTGTACATGTTCTTCAACACCTTCTGTAAATAAAATAAAGCAAAATTCATTTATGAATTACACACATTTTACAGTTGTACCTAAATGTACCAGTTGTTACGAATTGCATAATAGTTGGACCTAATTGTACTAGTTGGACAAAAGTTGCAGAATTGGTTTATGAAATCAGGTTGCTTTGGGTATTCTCGTTTTCTTCCCATTCAACCCGATTCAAGACAAATATGATAAAATTAATCAATGCGTAAACCTAATCATCACTACAAACATGAATACCGACTAAATGTGATACCCAATCAAGCAATTTTCATTGAAAAAAAAATCAGTAACTTATAAACTGACTTAGTCCTTTTCTTCTTTTCAACAAGGAAAGAGGAGAGGAGTGGATAAGATACCAGTTAGGAATGGCGGAAGAGAGGAATGGATGAAAAACCAGGGAGATGGATCAACTTTTAGGTACAGGAGCAGAGAAGAAGAGAAAGCTCAGTTTTTTTTTTGTCGGAGAAGAGCAAATAGAACCGAGATTTGTTTTTATTTTCGACCAAATTGGTCTATTTCACCTTTTTTTTTAATTATATAACAAAGCTTCTATTCAAAAGAGAGAATTTGAGTTATAATCCACATATGAAACATTCTACTTCAATGAGTGGGTTTCTCATTAAGGGTGAAAAATGAATTGAACAATATGAGTGGCAATTAGATCAAAGAGTGGCAAGGCTGATTATGTTTTTCTCAAAAATGGCTTTTAAGATTGTTGTCCGGTTGTAGTATATATAAAAACTATTATTGCATTTTTTTTGTCATCTATATTTTATTAAAAGCCCAAAAGCAAAGCTTATGGATTACAATATAACTAGATAAGTATACGCGCTTTGCAGCGGTGCTATTACAAAAATTATTTTGTAAAATTAATGTTACTAACTTCTACCAATTCATAATTCAAAATTTCTAGAATTTGAGTTTAGTTGAAAATTTAAAACAAAAAATATCCAAAGATGTTTACTTTATGGTATAGACAATCAAATTTCTTTTCTCTTTAGACAAAGGCATATTTGTTTTATTACACTTAGCATATTATTAAAAAGACGGAAGGATTGTAGAAAGTTAACAAAGAAAAAACATGCGTATTCAAAAATTAACATGGTAATAACCTAACATGTTTTCTAATCTTGACCCACAACCGCCAATTGTTCTTTTCCTCATCTAACATTCAGCCAACAACAATTGAACAAAAGTAAGAACCAATTAAAACATAAGGAACTTCCAGATTAACTTCCACTAATCCACTAAGAAACTTGTCCTCAATTTCCACTCATCTAATGCCTATTAATACCTAATTTTTTGTCTCATATTGAATTCTCTTGTTCTCACTTTCAGCAGAGGTTTGCATCCCAATTACTCATTTTGTTGTTCTATGGGTTGCCTTTGTGGAATCTTTAGCTCAAAATCTAAACAAGATGCATTCACAAAGAAAAGGAAGAAAAGAAAGGCAGAGCCCAAGCAAGAAGCTTCTAAACTTTAAGCGATTAAACGTCCAAATCCTTGCATAACATTCATGGAGGTTTAACTTCAGTTTTCACTCTACAACCCAGATTGTTTGCAAGAAGAAATCTGAGATGAATCTACAAAGAATACACATGAAAGAGAAGAAGAAAGCTTTAAGAGTTTTTGTGTGTGTATCTTTTGTTGATTTCTCAAATTAAAGCCACATGTTCATAAGAAAGGATACACACAACTAAACTAATTAGATCAAATCATCAATTTACACATATACACAAACAAAATTATGCTGTTTGTTTTCATTTTTAGTTACTTTGTTCTGCCTTCAGTCTGAACTCTTGATCATGTAACAGTCAACCTTGGTGAAGTAGAAAAGGCTTCCACTTCTCCCTGGAGATGATAGGATAGCTCTCTAAGAGCATTATTCCCACAAATCAATAACATATAATCTATTACATCTACATTAAACAGCTTCCACAGAGTCCTATAGAAAACACATTATATTTTCATCAGTTTTTATAATATCAAAAGAGGAGAAATCAGAAGTAAGAGGGATTCTAATCGATGTAAAAACTCCCTTCGGACCATCGGAAAGTTTCATGCCTTTAGGAGCTTCGTCTTCCCATGATTCATCGTAACTGTTTTTGTTGTTTTCTCGTTACTGTTCATCAACCCATTCATCCATTGTCCGATGTAATGGTTCTTCCATTTATACTTGTCGTGTCCGTCTTGTATACCATTCCTCCATTTTCTGTCGCAACAATCTCTATTGCCGTTACTTTTCGTGCCTTGCCCATGTCTCAAAATGAACACCCATAATCTTTTATATATACCTTCACATGAATCGTTGTAAGTACCTACCAAAAAAAATTGAATTCAGATTTCTAACAAATGTGATTCAGATTAATACAATTACCATGCATGTAACTGTTCGACTTTGTTATATGTGTGACTATTACACCATAGTTTTGTCCGTTTTGTCTCCTTGCACGACTTGTAATAAGAGTTGTATTATTGCTTTAATTTGATTAGTATATTCAATTAAAATATTTAGATAAACATGTGATTTAATATTGATGGCATGTTTTAATCTTGTAATCTAATTGGTTTATAGGGAGAGCTCAATTTGCTAATGTGTCAAACCCTGGAGAAACTTCCTCTCTTTTATATATATAATTTGGACCAAAATTAAAAATGGAGTAGGCCCACGAAACCCTTAACTGGAAAACTCTAGAATGGCCAGCTGTAACCACGTGTCCAATAGTGGTGTTTCGCCCTGCTTCTGAGCTCCACATGCCATTGTTTTGCGCTTGCTGACATGCAACCTCCGGAGTCAAGAAACCAACTGCTAGATTCAGGGAACAGTCGCCGGAGTTTGCAGCTTCGGCTCTTTACTTTGCCCAAATTGTAAATTTCCTCCACAAAATCCCTCTACCAATTGAATTTTGAATGAAACCAACATTCAAGATCTCCCCTGCAACCACCAACTCGAGGATCTCTGACTAAGCAGAGATTGACAACTCAAAAAATTGGGTAAACGGCAGGGATATAAAAACTACATCAACTATGGATGAAGGTTATGCTAGATTCAAAACAAATCGGATTTGAACCCGGACTACTTGGGATAAAGAGGACTAATTTTGGAACGAAGAAACGAGAAGGTCACCGGAAGATGAGAGAAATCTGATCTTGATACAACTAAGATCTGATGACTAAAACCAAAGTTATCTTAAATTTATTGTAGGTGAAAACACACCATGAAAACCAAAACAGAAACTTAAAACATGAAAATCAAAAAACAAAGAAAACTAAACTATCCACAAAGATATCTACCTAAACCTAACCCCAAAGAACAAAAGAAATAAAAACAAAAACCAACAAAATACACAAAAGACAACTTGTAGAAACTTCGTACTTTAGTTACCGGTGAACCGGATAATTACCAGAACCACCAGAAAAGTACCAGTGCCACTGGAAAGTTACTCTCCATCGCCGAATTCAAGATCTGATCTCTCTGAAGGATGATTGATGGAGAAGAAAGATTCTAAGATCAAGACTCGTGGTAAGAGAGAATGAGACTTTCTCCGTACTTACTTAATACATTTAACAACTATTGCTTTTGATATTTCTTAAATAAAAATAGGGTAAAATGACAAAATTAAACTACAGCTGGCTGCCGTACTTGCACATCTAGAAATCAAAATTTATTATCTATCTGCAGTTGGCTGCTACTTACACATCTTTTTTTTGGGTCGAAATTTCAATGTATTTGATTAAGGCCTTGAAGCCAAAGTTTTACAATGTTACTTTGCATACATTGGGCCATATCCATGGGCCTACGACTGGAGAAAAATGAAATTAAAGTGCAAACACAAATAGGATAGAATTCTCCAGGTGATGGAGAAAATGATGGAACTGAAAGGTCCAAAAAACCCAAAACCAAATGAAAGTAAAATAGGCCTAGACCCAAATCCTTAAGGTAGCCTTCCTCAATTAAGTTTGGTACGTAGGGCGCCGCCACCTGTCTACACCTTGTCGGCGGCGGAAGAACTTCGGGACGACGAAGTAGCAAAATCCGGTGAGCTGACTCCTTCTTCTATCTTCATTGTCACGTTCACAGTGGAGACTCCTCGTAGACTTAAGGTCGAGTATGATGGAGCTTTTAAGAGAAGCAACAAATCCGCTTTGTCTGCGGTGGAGAAAAACCAGAGGCAGAATAAGAACGATAGATCTCGGATAGTTGTACTTAAACCTCGACACAAAAGAATCGCCGGAGGAGGGGGATCTATTACACCGGAATACCCATGGTGACTGCAGAAAAATGGTACAAACTCGCCATCTAGCCGGTAGAAGGTTCCATATTTGAGATTTTGAGAACATAGTGAATCGAGCTCGCCAATACAGTTCACCATAAGACCTAGTGGTCAGCGGACCCAGTGAACCCGACGGAAGGGGGTTGAAAACGGAGACCGGTGCCTTGCTCCGCCTCGTTGGACACCTCAGGAGGAGAGATGCTAGAGCCACTCCAGATCTAGAAACACCAAGATGTTTCTCGATATCACCGCTAGAGTTTGAAGATGAACAAAAGCAAAGGAAAAGGAAACCAGGGGAAAGAGAGAAATGGCTACGAAACATAAGAAGAGGCTGTCGCCGACGGCCAAGTACACCGCCGGCAGTGACGACGGAGAAAACGAAGTGGTTTCGATAGTATCGCTTGGAAGAGAAAAACAATTTTTTTCTGTGTAGGAGATTAAATTTTTCCCATATTTGTACATATATTTGCAGCTGGCTACCGTATTTGCATATCTGCATTTGTGACTGACAAAAAAAAATTTATTCACATAAAATAAATATTTTCATTTGCTAAGCTCCAAAAAATTGTTTATCAGAAGAAAAAAAAATCCATAAAATTAACTTTTGGTTTTGGATGTTAATCATAGGGATGCAGAATGATTTGCTTAGCATAACTAGAAATAAATTTTCGGAGTTTTAGATTATTGTTTAAATTTATATTATATTCTGAAAATTATTTTATTTAGGTTCTATTTCTTTGGTTTAGATTTGTAATTATATATAGTATTTGAATTGAACTCAATTATATATCTTAAATTTTTATTAACTTTAAAATATTGTGGAAAATAATATTATAAATTAATTACAGATAAAAGTCTATAATATATAAATTAATTTTATGTCAAATTCTATAAATTGGATTCCAAAATAAATCGAGTTCGAGTTTAGATAAATTCCAGTATAAATCGAATTTGAATACAAATATAAATGGGACATGCTCAAAACCAAATATTAATAAATACCATATATTATCATTCTATATTATTAAAATATAAATATAATAATAATAGAATAATAATATTGTTTTACTGTTTTGTGAATATTGTCATACTAGAAAACATATTTTTGTCGTTGATTATACCATCTGGTTGATGTTCATATCACGCCACATTATTTTACTGTCTGATTGGAGAATCTTTTAGCCACTAAACTCCTAAAAACTTTATTTTTTTCTATTGTTATATAGGAACAACAAAAATAAAATGTAACCAATAAATAATCAAACATTCATTTGATGATTTTTTCTCAAGAAAAAATTCTATTCATAGGTTTTTTGTTCTTTTATCGCCTTAAAACTAGGTCTCGACATTCGGTTGTTCGGTTTGAGTCGGGTTAATTTTCTCGATTACAAAAAAGTGGTAATTAATAGGTATCAGATGAAAATTTGGTTTAGTTCGGTTCCGATTCTTTTAATTATAGAAATATGGTAACAATGGGTATCTATTAAAATTTGGGAAAAATGTCATTTTAACTTATACGAAAATCGCTGATTAAACATTAAATTTTGGATGTGGTTAATTAAACCTTTAATTTTTTTATTAACTTTTTAAAAAACATTCAACTTTGCATTGACCTATTTTAAATCGACGAATTTAAGCTCATTATTGAACGAAAAGAGTAAATCAAGCTTATGGATTCTTCTTAATGAAGATAAGAAGCGAATCGAACTTCTAATTTCCAATTTGACTTTCGATTTCAGAATCAATTTTGATTCTATTTTCGCGAAAAGTTAAATTGGCCTAATCAATAGAAAATTGAAGGTTTTTAAAAAGTCAACAAAAATTGGAACCACATAATTCTTTTTAAAAACTAATATCGAATCAGACCGAACCGGAAATCAAAGTTTTTAAAATTTGAAATCCGTTGGTTTGGTTTTTTGATTCTGGTTAGACTAGTTAAAATCTAATTTTCAATCTCTTACGAAAATATTTTTGAATTACGTGTGACCGGAATATATAAACATATTGAGGACATGCCGCCACGCACTTTATTTTTGGAGGTAATGACAACTTAATAAAATCTCAACCGTTAATGTGATCCAATACCTTCATCCTGAACGTCGATTAAGCATTGTCTCCTCGTTTATACCAAAAATAGACTCTGACAACCATCCCAACACTAGACAGACATGAGCCTCCATGAAAACCTTTCTTCGCCGTTTTTTTTAGTAAAACAAAACATTACCAAAATTCAATTTCCTGCGCCACATTTACAAAAAACCAAAAATCAGAAAACTAACAGATTTTTCAGAGTTTCAAAAATCAAACTATTCAATTTTTTTTTTTTTCTAACACAATTTGATTGTATATTTATTACGCAATTTTATTTTTTTTCGTTTTTTCCTTTTTGGTTTACGCCAACAAAAAACGAGGAGCGCGCAGAGAAATTGTTTTTGGTTTTTGTTGCTTCTGTTTGTTTCGTGGAGGAGAAATAATCTCGTTTTGATAGCTTCGTCAAATTTTCTGGGTGGCTAAAGGGTGAGACCAATTCAATTTGCATATTTGGATTTGTTTTTTCTTTTCCGATTGTGATTTCACGATTTGATAAGAGCTTCGTTTTGTTTTGTTCGTTCATCTCTTGGTGAATTCAGTTTCGCTTTGTGGTTTCCGCAGAATTGGCTTCAACAATGCATCACCTGTTGTTTAGGATTTCTTCTAATGATGTATCTCATTCAATATGTAGGGCTTAGTACGGTTTAGGTCTCGGTTTCTGGATTGTTTGTGGTTGTTTGTGAGAAAAGTGGAATTGGAAGATTGGATACGATATATATTGACTGGAATTAGGAATGGAGTCTCCGGTCAAATGCTGTGACTGTGGATGCGATTGTTCCTCAGGTTCCTGGAGTCGATCTGTAAAGAGAAGACACGAGGAATTAGAGAACGTGAAACGTTTCTCTATACCAGAGCTGGACGATATAGATATGTTTTCTAATCCCAAAGTCCATATTGAGAACGAATGTGAATTACTACGTGAGACTGTTAGCATTCAACAGCAATCGATTCAGGAGTTGTATGATGAACTCGAGAAAGAGAGGAATGCTTCATCAACAGCTGCAGATGAAGCAATGTCTATGATACAGAGGCTGCAGACTGAAAAAGCTGATCTTCAGATGGAATTGAGACAGTTCCAACTTTATGTTAAGGAGAAGATGGAACATGATCAACAAGAGATTATAACATTGGAAGATGTCATCTATCAAAGGGATCAAACGATTCAGGCTCTTACATTTGAAACTCAGGCGTATAAGCATAGAATGATGAGTTACGGGCTCACTGAGGCAGAAGCTGATGGTAAGAAGAGCTTGTTAATTCGTAACCCGAGCATGATCGACACTAATTCCGAATACGACTTCCCTACCTATGACTATCCTCCTCTTAAGTGCAATACAAATGTGAACCAAGATCCTCTGGAGGCTGATATTTATGTTGCAGATGATGAAAACTATCCACCAGCTGATACGCCTCGTGGGCGAGAACATTTAAAGACTTTAGATAGAAGACTCAGCCAGATGGAGAAATATCCTAGCTTCAGTCGGTTGAATGGTGATTTCCCGAGTGCTAGAGGGAGGGATTTTTCGGAAAAAGCAATGGTTGGTCAGAGTCCTAGGCGTCAAAGACATACAAGGAGAACTTCCCCCGCTGGTTCCAGTTCACACTTGAAAGCATCGAAAGAACTAAGATCTGATGTTTTCGTTGATTCCCCGAGGTCCGAAAGATGCTACACTAAGAATGTGGAGAACGTCTCGTATACAGAGTATAATAATGCTAAAGACGACTCATCGGAAATAGGAGATGACATGAGTGATAGAGTTTATACCATTGATTCTGTCCATCATAGCAGTGTGTCTAATAGTGGTGTAACTGAGCAGAAGCTTGAGGATGGTACTTTTGATGGCAATGTGGGTTACCAGAAAGAACAAACGGAACTTGGTGATCCTGATATAACGAAACTCTACATGAGACTTCAAGCACTGGAGGCTGACAGGGAATCAATGAAACAGGCGCTTATCTCTATGAGGACCGATAAGGCTCAGATGGTACTGTTGGAAAAAATTGCTCAACATTGGTCAAAAGAAGTTGTTCCACAACGGCGGTTGCCTCTACGTAAAGCATCCACTGCTGGACCATTGTCCTTCACGCCGGTCTTTAAGGTGAGTTTGCTCTCTCAAATCCCAAATTCTTAGGTTGTTATCACAAAACTTACTGATTTAAAGCGACTTCTTCTGTGTATTGTCTTCTACTTTATCTCACTCTCTTCACACTTGTTCTTTTGATTACTATTCCTTTGTAGTGGATCACATCTTTCGTGTCGTGGAGAAGAAAGGCTCGTCGAAGCAAGTAAGTGTCTGTAGTAAACTCCTTGTTCTACATTGAAATCTGTTTTGAGATTCAAAACATTAAACTAAAGAGGAAAATAATCGAATATGTCAATATTTTGAAACCATTGCCCTTTAGCACTAGAATCTCTTCCTTAAATATGCACAAATAGAATGTGTAAAAGAACTTACACTCATATCTGTTCCAATGGAAATGTACAGGTACATGTTTGGGATGTCAACAAAGAAAATCGGCCTACAAATACTTCTAGAAAAAGTCCATCGGTCACGGAAATGGCGATGTCTCAGGAGCACGCAACTGTGAAACAGATGCAATCCTTTCAAGCAAACATTATCACTCTCCAGACTCCAGAATTTGAAGTACATAGCGTCGGAAACTAATGGATTGGATCTCGAGTTAAAATAAAATGTGTGTGCATTTCTCCAGTCTCGTTCTTGGGGGTTGCATAGAAAACGTTTGTGCTGTTACCCCAAATATTTTAACTGTTATATGAAGAATGAGATTGAAGTATGATTTAAAGGAGAGGCTATACAACCTCTGTATGGTTTCCTAACATGAATGATTTCATTTGTTTTTTTCCATAGTGTGGAGATCGATTCATCATCATAATAAGGTTTTGATATATGCAACAATAAACTAAAGCAACAAAGATCATTGTTACCATTCAAACCTTAATCAAAAGAAAAGTATATCGTAGAAAGAGGAAGATCAGAATATTATTCCTGAAATTTCAAATTTGAACATTTGTAAAAGTAGGTCAACATATTGTCTTAGGAACATGAATATGATATTTTGCGTCTGCTTCTCTGATTATTCCAAATTGCAATCTTCATAGCAAAGTTTATCATACATTGTATCTCGTAGCTTATGGTTGACTATAGATTTATGGTATACCAAAAAAAAAGAAAAAAAAACAGACTGCATTTCAGAATGTTCAATACCTTGTACAAGTAAAGCCGCATGTGATGCATACATCTACCAGACAACCGACGTCGCCATCAGAGACGACCCATAAGTCTTTGTCTAATTAACACAAAAATTAATAGTAATAAATAAACAAGTCATCTTTATGGGGCACACGATTTTTATGTGGGGTTGGTTTTTATTTAAAGAAGAGAGATTATCTACAGTCCAAACAAAAATTCCGTCCAGAAATCTTCAGTTACCAAACTTTATAAAAAAGAAAAAAACATATATAAAATTGAAATCTAACCAATAAGATACATGCAAAATTAATGATATGAATTGACATTAAGAAACATACACGTGCTAAGAGTATGATGGTGTTAATATTCTTAGTCTAAAAACATACGTCAGTGGAATTCAAAACGTAGACCAATCGGAAAAGTCTCTCCTCAAAGTAACCGCAGCCGCCACCTTCTTACGACCTCCACCACATATATCTCTCTGCTTCTTCTTTATTCTCTTCATCATCAAATTCTTACTTACCAAATGGATCATGAAGAAGAAGAGATCGAGATCCCTAATTACTTTATCTGCCCAATTTCACTTGAAATCATGAAAGATCCAGTCACGACTGTTTCAGGCATCACTTATGACCGTCAAAGCATCGTTAAATGGCTTGAAAAAGTCCCGTCTTGTCCCGTCACGAAGCAACCTCTTCCTTTAGACTCTGATCTTACGCCTAACCATATGCTTCGCCGTTTGATTCAGCACTGGTGCGTTGAGAACGCGACACGTGGCGTTGTTAGAATCGCTACTCCTAGAGCTCCTCCTGGTAAACCTAATCTCCTCGAGGAAATCAAGAATCTTAAAAGGTTTGGCCAAGAAGGTACGGGTCCGGTTATTTCAATTTCTTCGGTTCGGTTCTCTGGATTTATTTTGGTTCAGTTCGGTTGGGCCAAAATTCTTTTTTCAGCCTTGGATAAAAGAATATGAAAACAAATATTTATTTGGTTTTATGAATTAAATCAATTTTTAATGTATACTCGATAAAAAATTACGAATATAAGTTTGTCCCGGTTTGTTCCTGTGTTATATTACGAATCGATCGGTTCAATAATTTTGATTTGGTTGGTTTTCAAATGAGCAGCCTTAGCAAAAGAAGATACGTTGAAGAAGCTTGAAATGTTAGCTATGGAGGAAAACAACAGGAAACTGATGGGTGAAGGAGGCGTGCATAGGTCTTTGATCTTGTTCGTAGTAAACTGTGCTAATGAAGAAGAAGAAGCACAACGTCGAATCGAAAGGCTAACTGAGTGTCTTCGTCTTCTTTATATGATCGGTATTCCATCAAACGACGCAAGAACAATGTTGATCGAAGACAATCGAATCTTAGAATCATTAAGTTGGGTTTTACATCAACAAGACTTCTTCAACAAAGCTTACACAATTGTGCTCATGAGATATCTAACGGAATTCACTTCCTCTCATATTGTTGAGAGATTGAAACCTGAGGTTTTCAAAGGGATCATAGAGTTTCTTAGGGAGGTGGTAAATAGTTACAATGGCAAGAACACTAGCGTGAGACCTAGGGTACAATCATCAAGCTCTAGCTTGGTAAACAAGGAAATTTCAAAACTTGATCCTAGTTTGGTCATCAAACAAGCAGTGACGGCGGCACTGATGATTCTTTTAGAGACCTCTTCTTGGAGCCGAAACCGAGCCATCCTAGTGGATCTCGGTGCGATTTCAGGACTCATCGACCTTGAAATAAACTCAATTGGTGAGAAGAGAATCACAGAACTCGTTTTAGGAGTTTTGTCTCGTTTATGTTGTTGTGCAAATGGTAGAGTCGAGATTCTTGCTCATAAAGGCGGAATCGCGGTTGTGACAAAGCGCTTATTGAGGATATCGCCTGCAGCAGACGATAGAGCTCTTTCTATCCTTAGCACAATATCCAAATACTCGCCAGAGAATGCAGTTGTGGAAGAGATGGTGAGTTTAGGGACAGTGGATAAGCTTTGTTCCGTTCTAAGAGTGGATTGTGGTTCGAGTTTAAAGGAGAAAGCAAAGGAGATTCTTAGAGATCATTTTGATGAGTGGAAGAAGTTTCCATGTATTGATGTAAATCTACTTACTCAGCTTCTAAACTCTTCACCCAAGGCTCTACTCACTGAGTTTTACTCTCGAGTTGGTGTTTAAAATGTTTCTATGCACTCAAATTTATATGCTTTACACACAACACATAAGTTAGCTTAATATTAAGAGTTGGTGGATGATCAATCGACCAAAACAAGATGATGACATAAGATCTGAGATTAAGCAAAACCTCTGTTTCTTAAGTGTAACAAAACAACACTAAAACCTCTGTTTCACAGATTGTATAGACATACCCGACAAGTAATCTAATCGAACAACACAAACCCAATAATAGCATTTTTAACTTCAAAATTAAAATTCAACAAAATCGAAATGTAGAGAAGAAGAATCCCACAGGTTTGGCATAAAAGACAGCCTCTATCGTCTTCTCATTCCACGGCCACGACCTCCACCACGTCCTCTTCCCATTGCACCAGCAGCATCTCCCTGTGCGCTCTCCGACTGAAAATTTTACAGACTATCAGTATACATACTGTAATATCAAAATATGGAAAAGATAATGAGCATTTGTTGTTTACTTTAGGGTTCTTTACGGTTTCGTCCACACTAAGAATAAGGCAGGCCGCTTCAGTTGCAGCATTTATAGCGTTGATCTGCCACAACAAAGAGAATCAATGAAACCATCATTATTAGACTTTTCTATCAAGATGATTCACACATAATAGAACCTCAAGTAGACATTTATATAACTGGCTTTAGAGCAAGTTAATAGAATTTTGCATACCTTCACAACTGCTGGTTCCCAGACAAAGTTAGCAAAAGAATCTGCTATTCCACCTGTGTTAATGTCTACTCCATATGAAGCTCCTTCACCTGTTAAACACAGAGAAGATAGAATTGTGAATAAGATTAAGCTATCATCAATATTAAGGACATCAAGATTTTGAGACCAAAGCTCTCACCGCTTTGCATGGCGTGTTTTTGTCTTAGTTTATTCAAGACATCAGTTGCATCGAATCCAGCATTGTCACATAATTGTCGTGGAATAACCTGTTGTTAACCATAATTAATTTAAATCACCTTCTCAAACGTGAACCGGCAAAACTCAAATCCTGGCGAAATCTCATTTTTACACCCTTTAATTGTACACAAACCAGCAAACAGAAAAATTCTCTCTATAAATTCCCCATAGCACGGAACACACATTTAGGAAGGTCATTTGAACATGGTGCATACAATACAAGGCGAAATTATTGTATTCTGAAAATGAAGAGGCACTAAATAAAAACATCCAAGCCAAATTTAGTAAGTGTACCTCCAGAGCCTTTGCGTAAGAGTTGATGAAAAGCTGTGACTTCCCAGCAATTGTTCTTGAATGCTGTCTCAGGTACTTGCTTATCTCCATCTACACCAGGAGCAGTCACTTTCATTGTCAATGGTTTTACCCAACGTGCAAAACTTAAATACTGAACCACGATGTACGGAGGATACTCACATCTATGGCTCCACCTCCAGGAACGACAGTCGAGTTCTTCACAGCTCGTCTCACAATCATAATAGCATCATGTAAACTCCTCTCAGCTTCTTCAATGAACTGCCATTAACGTTTTAGACAACTTCATATTTATGCTAAATTGGTTTTGATTCATGGAGCATTTAATTTTTTTTGTGTATACCTGATCAGCTCCACCACGGAGGACAATAGTTGCTGTTCGTCCTGAAGGGCAACCACTGAATATGTTAAACCTCTCTCCACCAACTTGTTTTTCCTCAAATAACTCACAAGTTCCAAGAACCTACAGAAGATTAATCTAGTCTTGGTTTCAAAGGAACTTAATAAACAATTCACTAAAAGCTTGTAAGCATGTCCAATTGCAAGCAAAGAGACAAAATTTTCACTAACCTCGTTAATTATATTATTAACACTTGTCTGAACTGTTCCCCCAGCTGCAGCAGCCACACGATTGAGATCTTCTTCTGCTACACGACCAGCGCAGAAAATATCACGATCTGCAAAATACTGCAAGAAAATGCCAGTAAAATTGTAAAAACCAGTCAAACACTCTCTTGATTGAAACGAAAATGAGAAACCAAGATGGAAGGTACCAACATGAACAATATTGATTGACAAGAGCAAAGTACTTATTCACATGTTTCTGAGGACTTAAAACATCTTCATACACTAAAACATGGCAACTTATCATTGCAACTTTAAAGAGTTGCTCATGCATAATAGTCTTACACTGAGAATTGCAAGACCATAAAACCCACCAATGTAAAATCATGCTCTAAAATGTCAAATGAATTCACAAGAAATACATAGACTCGATATTCAGTCTCCATATGCAGCGAAAACATCCTCCTACAGATAAGAAGAAAAGAGAGATCAACAAACCTGAGTGGCAAGATCACCAATAGCCAATCGAGAAAGAACAACTTTCGCTCCACTATCGACACATTTGTCTAGCTTGTCATAAATGATATTCCATTCTGCATCAACTATTGACTGGTACTGTGATGGGTCTGACAGCCTGTGAACAATAGGTGGGGCCAAGTCAAATGAAGGCCAAAAGATGCTCAAATGGAGGGGAAAATAAACATAGAGAGCCAGAATACCAACCTAATTTCAGCATTTTCCTTCTCAGATTTCAACTCCAATTCAATGTTAAGCAAGAGAATTTTGGGGTTAACAAACTTCTTTGGCTGTTGTTCAAAACCCGCATACGAGAAAGTCTTTTTGAAAGCTACTCCATCAACAAGGAAAGAGTCTCGCATATTGCCACCAGGAACCTGCATAGCAAACCATGACATTAGCTTAGAAGGGTCATTAACCTGGCTTTAGAACATAGACGCAAATCGAAATGTCTTCTACTGGACTTGGATCATGAAAAATCTAAATCAAAGCCAATCTGCTATAGATGTTAATCACTTTGGCCCTGTAGCACTATTGCCATTCCCACTTCCCCAAAACTGCTAAAATTCAAGTAAATGCTATCCTAATGAAAAGCCATACAGAAAGCCATTAATAGCCAGAACAGAAGTTGCACAACATACAGCAAAACCTAGCACAAATTTTAACATTGATGTATAGTAATAAAAATATCAAATAACATTAGCTGAAATAGTAGCCAAAGCACTTAAAATTTTTCCAGAATACTATAGAATGAAAGAAATATAACAGATTTGTACAATAAAACACAAAGATGTGTGCACCTTCTTGATTCCAATCAGATTTAGCCTGTCGTCATTCCCAATTGCCATTACAGCATCAACTACCATTGTAGCAAAAAACTCCTTTTCTCCACTGATAAGCTTAGATGAAAGAGTAGTAGCAGCACATTTAGCTAATAAACCTTTCTTTTCCTCTTCACTTTTCCCTTCAATGCTAACAGCGAGTTCCTTGACCTTCTCAATTGCCTACATCAATAAATAGTGGTGATTAAGGCAACAAATGATCCGTAAATCAAAGAACTTTCAACTGTACTAAATAGAAGACTATACAAACCAGAGTGCTTGCAGTGCGGTAACTCCTAATTAAATTCTGGGAGTGAACACCATCCTCAATAAATGGCTTGGCTTCTTTTAAAAACTCTGCTGCAAGAAGAACAACTGTAGTTGTCCCATCACCAACCTAACAGCAGCAGAAAATTCAGAGTTCATAAATTCAATCTCGAAATTTAAGATCTGCATACTGGATCGCACTTAATATAAACACTGGAGATCCAAGAAGAGATCGGTATAGCTCAATAGCAAATCAAGCTCGGGAAAGGGAACACAAAATCCAATTGCGAAATCATTAAAACCCGAGATTGGCAAGTAACCGGAAAGCAAAAAAAATACCTCAGAATCCTGGGATTTGGCGATATCAACGAGAATCTTAGCGGCAGGATGAACAATGTCGAGAAGCTTCATGATGGTAGCACCATCGTTAGAAATGGTGACAGATCCTTTATCGTCGTGGATGAGTTTGTCCATCCCTCGCGGCCCAAGCGTGGTCCGAACTACATCTCCAACTGCCGTGCAAGCGTTGATGTTGCTCACTAGTTGCGCTTTACCCTGAGAAGTATCCGTACCTTCCTTGAGCAGTATGATCTGCGGTTGCTGCTCACAAAACGAAACCAAAGTATCATCGTGTCAGTCAGTGTCTGAAACATAAATGTAAGCAGAGAAAGAGAGTGTGTAGATGCAACTTACCATCATTGACGCCATTGTAGATTCGTGAAGAGCTCCGGAAATGCGAGAAAGGGAGAGAAATGGAGTGTAGAGAGGGAGAGAGAGAGTTAGGGTTTAGGTTCTGTATTCATATAGAAGCGACGAGATCGACCAATATTCTTAGAATCGGACCGGCCGGTTGAACCGATAACTTCACTAAATCAGCGTTTTGTGGCCCGACAGAAATCCTTCGTGCTTTGTGGTTTGGAGTTGGCTTATTTTATAAGAAAGGGAAAAAAAAAAAGTAAGTGAAAAACATATAAACTGAATAGATTTCATAAACACAGACCAAAAGATTTTAGCCATTAATTTGTGACATTTGTATATAATTTTTGTTATGAATTTTATTTGTTACAAATTCATAGACTTTTAAATAAGTCATTTACATATGTTTATAATAATTTGTGACAAAATTATTAATAAATTTATTTATCGCAACCAGATCCACATATGTAATATTACGTTTTTTTTTCAAATATACATTTATAATGTTTTTTTCTTGGATATACATTTGTGATAACTTTAACTATTTACAAATCATCCCAAATTCATAAAAAACATTTTTATATTTTGATGAAATATACATTATTGTGACAAAACATTACATTTTTAGAAAATTTCATTAGAAAATTAGCTTTTGGAGACAAATAGCGATACTCTTTCTTTCTTTACACTCCCAAATTTGTGAGTGATTTGGTATCGTCTTGAAATGATTTAGTGTAGTGGTGAAATCTGCATATGAGAAAGCTTTATAATCATTATCCAACACTCTCCAAAGCTGTGAAAGAGCTCACCATCTCCAATTTGGTAGCTAACACATTCAACATATATTACTATTAAACATGCCGTTGATCTCCTTTCCCAGTGGCTTACTGGTCTCACCGCCGTTGGGAAAGGAAGCCTGCTTCGTCGTCTCTTCATATCCCCAAATCTCACCATCACTGCTGTTCTAACGCGCTTATCCCAACGAGACCATCTCCACCAAATTTTGCAGATATGCAAAGGCCTTTGCTTCACGTTTCCCACAGGAAAACCGTCGTCATGAGTCTTCTCACAGGCAATCTGCATCACCGGAGCTGAAGCTTGTCTTGGGTATTGATCCTCTCTTCTTCTTCTTTAAGCTTCAGAGGCCTTTTATTCTAGATCTAGTGGAGAAAAGGAAAATAGGTGATGCCCAAATTTTGGTTATGTGAGATTGTCTTTCAGGTGTTATGGTCCTTTAGCTCAGCTGGGCTTGGTTCTTTTGCTATGGTTTGATTTCTCTGAAGCTAGCAAAATTGATGGTTTGGAGACTATGTCTAGATCGTCCTTACTTGTTCTTTTTGTTATATCTTATTTAGTTTGGTTTTTCATCTTGGTTGGTTTAGGCTTGATATAGTTTAGCTAGAACTTGAAGGGCTAGACTTGTTCGGTTACTTCCTTAGGTTTGAGCTTTATTTCCTTTCTGGGGTTCGATTTGAAGTTGTTTTCTTTTGGATATGGCGTTCACTGGTTAAAGGTTGTTCCACTCCTTGTCTGCACTCTTAAGATTTGATCGAGGTCTTGACTCTACAAGAGTTTTGCTGCAGCATCAACGGGTTGTGCGTCATTTGATAGACATTCTTCAACCCAGCCATGTTTGGAAGATATTGAGGTTTTAACTCCTTTCGGTTTCAACAGCTCTGGTTTTCAACTGTGTGGTGCACATATTCACTATAGGAGAATTCGTCGTCTACGGTTGTTGTGTTTGTTCGTGGCGACACTGCTCTTCCAAATTTGGATTTGTGATGGTCGAGTTTAGTTTCTTCCTTCCTTTCTAAATTGTGTCTGGCTCTCGTATTTTAAATCTCTCCCTCTTTTAGGATACCTCTCACGTAATTGTTATCACCGACTTTCTGTAATTTACTCTTCAAATGTATCTCTCGGGGAATTTATTTTCCGCTGGCTTAGTACCTTGTAACTTTTAGTTGTGAGAGGTACTATTTTTGACCCCCTAAAAAAAACAATTTTTAGTTTATTTTGACCCCTAAATTTTAGTTTATTTCTATTTGTAAACAATTACAAATCAAACTTATTTTTTCTTTCTAAAAGCCACATAATAAACACACGATCAATAAAGTACTTTTTTTGAACCAACGATCTCCTCAATTTCCCAAACCGATGTCAAAATCTGTTTTTCTCCACTATGGATCTTTTGTATCCACTATCTATTTTGACGATTCATATATATTTAGTCAATATTTCAGAATTTCACTCTCACCTCAACACAATGACGAATAAGAAATTGAAACAATTGGAGTGTAACGTGCCTTTACCTCTGTCCTTACCATCTCAGTTCACTTTGTTCGCTAACTTGAAACCTTATCTGTCTGAGTGGGTTATCAAGGCAAAGATACTTAACTCGTGGCGAGCATACTCTACAAAACTAGTGAATCTCTCGAGTTCATCCTTGGTGACGAATCCGTAGGTAAAGAAATCATTAGTTTTTCCAAACAAAAAGTAATTTTCTGTTACGCTTCAATCAATTACATCTCTTATCTTTTCATTTGTCTATGTAGGGATATAAAATTGGTGTTGTTGTGCGGAAGGAATATATCAAGAAATTTGCTAATATAGTCACTGTTAGCAAGCGGAAGGTTATAGAAAAAATTTATGTGGCTAAAGATTTCGCTCAAATCAAGCCATCTGAAAATGATTACAAGATTCCATTACATGACAATTGTAGTGGACTTTGATCCTGTAACAGATTATTCGTTTATTCACCTTGCAACTTTTGATTATGTTCTTGATCAGAATACTACAACGAAAGTGTTACCGGGTAAGTTATTCGATTGCTTGTGCTTTCTATAGAGTACCGTAGATCACTTAATACACAAATTAATCAATGCAGTTATATGCAGATGTTGTTGGTCAACTTTTCAAAATTGGTGAGATGGAGCTTATAGACATGTGTGGGAAAGGAACTAAGAAGATTTGAATTCGAATTGAAAAACAATATGTAAGTGATATATTCTCTGGATAATTATTTTTGTTGCAGTTTATATCCTACTAATATTTTCTCTGTTTGTGGGTTTCGTTTAGGGAGCAGATTCTCAATTGCACACTATGAGATAAATACACTGAACAGATTCACAATGCTTACCTTAATGCAACTAATGAAAGTGTGTACTGCTTAATAAGGTTTGGAAAGATTAATGAGTGGAGAGGTATGTTAAGTCATTACATTAACTTATCATATCTTTTTAAACGTATATCTAATATCTAATTAATTATTTTACATGATGTAACAGATAATAGAAGTATTTGTAATTCTTTTGATGCTTCTGTTGTATGCACGGATCAAACCGTTGCTGAGATTGAGTCATTCATTATCTGTAAATTCTTCTCTTATATTGTTCATCAACACCCTAAGCTTTCTCTATTATATTTTTATACAATTTCGGTTGCCTTGCAGTTCCCTCGAGATCTTGTGTGTATTACACCAATAGATACAAGGTATGGAAGAAGGCAACTACCTTCTGATACACCGGATAAGTATCTCCAACACCCTATGAAGAGTGTTTATTAGTTGCTTGACATGGAGGAGGTATGCAAAGTTTATATGTTATTATCGTGGATTTTTATATTACATTACAAAGTCTTTGCCACAATTACTGCTTACTTTAATGTTTCCTTATTTTGGCCTAATTCATTCAGGTTAAAATATTGCCTCATTCGCACTATAACTGGCATTGAAACAGACTTTTGTTGGTATTACTTTAGGTGTAAAAACTACAACCAAAAGTTAATAGAGACGCCCATAGACTTAAATTCAGTCTCATCCATCCTAAATCCTAAATTCTACTGTGAGAATTGAAAAGAGTATTCGAAATCCGCTTGTGCAAGGTTGTTTACTATCCTATATTACGTCTTATATAGTTTAACACTACATAAATGTGACCTTTGTTTTGCAGGTATAAGCTTCACGTTTTTGTAAAGGATGACACATGTGAAACTAAATGTTTGCTATTTGATTCACATGCTGCGGTTTTGCTAGGCCAAAGTGCATATTCAATTCTAGGTGGTGTTTTTGAAAAGGTAAGAACAATGAACTCTCAATATAATAATTATAAATGGCATGTTTAGTAACACCAATTGAAATTCAATTTCGTAATAGATAGAAGATCCGAAAGACTTTCCTAAACCTATCAAAAACATTAAGGGAAAAACGGTTTTGTTTCTCATATATGTGGAGGCAAAAAACATATCTAGACAGGAAGACACGTATAAAGTTGCAAAGTTATGGTGCGGTGATGAATTGGTTGATCAAATCAAGTCTGAAGTTTCAAGAATTAAGGAGGAACCGGTCAGTTTCAGTCATTACCCAAAA
Source organism: Lepidium africanum (assembly GCA_900406405.1). Classification (NCBI taxonomy): domain Eukaryota; kingdom Viridiplantae; phylum Streptophyta; class Magnoliopsida; order Brassicales; family Brassicaceae; genus Lepidium; species Lepidium africanum. The sequence continues at coordinate 25,895 of OVAX01002366.1, forward strand.
TTTATAATAGGAATCTTCATGACTATAAAACGTTTCTGACTATGGTATTTACTTTGCTTTAATTTCCACATATCAAGTCCTTATGCTAAAAACAGTGGTGACATCTCTGACTCAACTTACTCAACCTCATGGACACATATCTCTCAGCGTAAGAAACATGATCTGACTGATGCAGACGACGAATCATCTAACAAAAACATCAACAATGAATTACTAAGTAAAGGCATTAAACCAGCTGATGCAGACATCAATTTAACTGAAAAAAAAGCTAATGTTGTAGTGGTGAGCGATATTGGTAACATAACAATGACTGAGCTTAAAGCAACACAAAAACCAAGAAACACAAGTTCGATCCCAAGAAGATTAAAAAAGAAAAGCTAGATAAATAGAAGTAGGTTAAAAAAGATGTGTTGTCGTCTTGTGTGTTTTATCAGAAGTAGTTTTTAAGTGTGTCTACTTTATTCGTCAGGTCTTAAGTTTAATGTTTTATTCTGCAAAGTTTATTTATTGCGTGTAAGACGTTTAATTAAATTAATTTCAGTCCTACTTTGCTATTTTAACACAACTTCTTTATTTTAATCTGTTGTTAATATTATACCCAAAAAAAGAAGCAATATGGTATAAACTTCATTATTTCTGTTAAGTATTATCATCATATGAAATAGTTGGCCTATATGTTACCCTGGCTTCTGTTTTGAATCAATCATATTTGTATATACGAACCCAAAAATAAAGTTTGAACTACATTCTTTCAGTTAAAAGTAGTGTTATTTAAGTCTACAATTTTTTTCTAGTTATGCGGATTCTTGGGTTTTATATGTACACGAGCCAATAATATATTTAGTACAATATACATTCCAGGCCAAAAATTTAATCTTGACAAAATTATTTGTGACAAAATAAAGAAGTCATTTACATATGTTTATAATAATTTGTGACAAAATTATTAATAAATTTATTTATCACAACAAGGTCCGGTCCATGGCTATTTTTTGAGCCGTAAAAAATATTTTTATATTTTGATGAAATATACACTATTGTGACAAAACATTACATTTTTAGAAAATTTCATTAGAAAATTAGCTTTTGGAGACAAATAGCGATACTCTTTCTTTCTTTACACTCCCAAATTTGTGAGTGATTTGGTATCGTCTTGAAATGATTTAGTGTAGTGGTGAAATCTGCATATGAGAAAGCTTTATAACCATTATCCAACACTCTCCAAAGCTGTGAAAGAGCTCACCATCTCCAATTTGGTAGCTAACACATTTGACATATATTACTATTAAACGTGCCGTTGATCTCCTTTCCCGGTGGCTTACCGGTCTCACCGCCGTTGGGAAAGGAAACCTGCTCCGTCGTCTCTTCATATCCCAAATCTCACCATCACTGTTGTTCTAACGCGCTTATCCCAACGAGACCATCTCCACCAAATTTTGCAGATATGCAAAGGCCTTTGCTTCACGTTTCCCACAGGAAAATCGTCGTCGTGAGTCTTCTCACAAGCAATCTCCATCACCGGAGCTGAAGCAAAGATCAAAATTTAGGACAAAGATCATTAAGGCTATTATCAAATTTTTAGATGACATAAGTCCTTATGTAAAATCTTTTCGATGTACCAAAGACAGATTTGATATGGAAGAAGGCAAAGGTTTACGAATGAGGATTATTTCTAATCGTGAGAAAGATGGTAGGATGTATTATGAAGCTACTGTTGTTGAATGTGTTGCCTTGATTCTTGGTGATGTTGGAGAAAACATGGACAAGCGTGACATTGTGCTTGAAGAGATTTCTGAAAAATTGAAGAGAATCGACGAAATACATCCTGCATATTTTCCTCTGCAGTATCCAATTGTTTTCCCAAGTGGAGCAGACGGTTTCAGAGTTGGAATTAAAAAACATAAAACATCTAATTGGGGTGCTAAGAGTAATCATAATACTAGCATGCGGTAGTGGTTTACATTTAGGTTACAGGAAAAAGGAAAAAGGAGAAGCATATTCTACTGATGTCAAAACGTTTGCTGCAACAATTTGTACTCAACGGTTACACAATGATTGAAACAAATAGACTCCAATATATAACAAAAAACCAGACAAGTTTAAGGAATACAACTTTTAAAAAGGTTAAGAAAGCAAAAGCAATAGGGAGCAATGTTTTAAGCAATCATGGAAAAGTGTTGCTATACCAAAATCCTCTAAAGGAGGTCCACAATATGTGCGTTCAAGTTATTTGGACGCAATGGCAACCTGCAAAAGTTTTGGTTACCCTGAACACAATGGTAACATGTAAAATTTTTGGTTACCCTGATCTATTTATAACATTCACATGTAATCTTAATTGGAGAAACGCAATCTGAAACCTGATGATAGACCATACATCATCTATTATATGACTTGACGAAACAACATACATTTGGGAAGACTATTTCAAGTAAACTTTAATAGTCTAAGATTGTTTTAGTTATGTTATAGTGTTTATATACTTGGTTTTAAATTTTAAAGCTATGTACTCTATGGAATTTCAAAATAGAGGACTTCCACATGCTCATATTTTGCTGTTTATGGCTCATGGGCATAAAATTTTAACTTTCGACCAAGTTGATAAGATTGTATAAGATGATATACTAGATAAATCAAAAAACCTCGAATTATATGATGCTGTTAAAGATTATATGATTCATGGACCATGTGGACGTGCAAATCCAAAATCATCATGTATGGTTGACAAAAAACGTTGCAAGTACTATCCAAAACTTTACGCTGATGAAATTATTTTGGATAAGAAAGTTTATCTTATGTATCGTAGAAAGGATAATGGGCGGTTCATTGCGAAGAATGGTATAAAATATGATAATAGACATGTTATTTCCAACAACAAGAAGTTATTGCTTAGGTATCAGGCCCACATAAATGTTGAGTGGTGTAACCAGTCGAGAGCATGCAAATATTTGTTCAAGTACGTGACAAAAGGACTTAATCTGGTCACGATAGTTGTTGAGCCTACGGAACAGTTTCAATCTGAAGATTTGAGTAACATGAATGAAGTCAAAGATTGGTTTGATTGCAGGTTTGTACATACATACTGTTTTTCGTAAATGAGCATTAGTTATGTGCTGTATATGCAGATTGTAAAGCGATGTGTGGTATGTTTTGTTAATTAAAACTACTTATAATCATCAAGTATGTATCAGCTTATGAAGTGATGTGGAGAATATATAAATATGACATTCACTATAGATCTACTCATGTTGTTAAGTTATTTTTTTATGAGGGAGGAAAGCAACCGGTGTACTACAAGGAGGAAGAAACAGTTGATGTTATCATTGACAAATATAATGATGGTATTACTCAGTTTATAGCTTGGTTTGATTTAAATAAGAAAGATCCAAAGGCTAAACTATTATTATATGAGGAGATACCCATAAAGTACACTTGCGACGCTAAACAGAAGATATTTAAAAGGAGGAAAGCTCAAGGTTTGGTTATAGGCAGAATTAATTATGTTCCAAAGAAAATAGAAGAATCCTATTAACTTAGGATGTTGTTGGGTCATCAAAGAAGGCTAACGAGTTTCACAAATTTGAAAACTGTGTGAGTCATATAGAGATGCATGTTTAGCATTGGGTCTGCTAAATGATAACAGAGAGTACATTGCTGCTATAGAAGAAGCAAGTTTTATGTGTTTAGGACGTTATACTAGGAGACTCTTTGTTAACTTGCTTATATCAGATAGCTTGAGTAAACCAAAGGAAGCATGGGATAAAACGTGAATGGTTTTATCAGAAGATATCCTATATAATATTAAAAATGATTTAGGTATTCAAGGTATTCCTTCTTCAGTTATTATTGTAATCAAAGTTGTGTTATTTGTTGTTGTATATATATTCCTAACCATTACTATAATCATTGTCCAGATTTAACACCGAGTGATGCAGATAAAAACAGATAGACTCTCCAAGAAATAGATAAACTTGTAGCCACCTATGGTTCTTCACTACAGAGTTTTGAATCTATGCCACAAGTTAGTAGTGAAGGTTATGGTTCCACCAATCAATTACTTTTTGATGAACATAATTATGAAAAACTGGGGCTTCGAATGTATGTTGATGAATGGTTACCTAAACGTATAGAGGAACAAAATAAAATTTTCAGTGACATCATAAATTGTGTTGTAAACAATAGTTGTAAAATGTTTTTTGTTTATGGGTTTGGTGGAACACGGAAAACTTTCCTATGGAAATTACTCTCCGCTGCAGTTAGATCTAGAGGTGATATACAGAGCTGCTTGACGAGCCGCCAACCTGCGGGCTGAGCCCGTTTAGGCCCATAGCGGTGTGGGTGCGGGCTTGGTTTAATAGCCCGTAAAGAGGGCGGGTTCATGCGGTCTAGCCCGTAGCGGTTTGCGGGTTTAACGGTCTCAGCCCGTCGCGGTTTGCGGGTTGGACCGCGGTCCAGGTGTTAACAAAACGATGAGTTTTATGACTATTACT
>OVAX01002367.1:0-30383 GCA_900406405.1 Lepidium africanum
CTAATAATACTTTTTGATCCATGAAACAAAACCTAATGTCATATTTATCTTAATAGGTAGGTACTGCAGTTGCATTTGGAATAGGAATTGGTTTCAAGGATGGTGTTGGCAAGGCGTCAGAGTTTTTTGCAGGGTGCATTAAATATGATTATAGTAGTTCGCTTACCTTTGAAGGAAATATAGCGTCTTAACAGTTTCCAATTGTTGCAGCTATTTGTTGGAGCAAAGCTTATCAGTGGACAACTTGTTTGTTTTTGTCCTTGTTTTCAAGTACTTCAAAGTGCCCCTCATGTATCAGGTACCAAACTATTTGCACAGAGATTCTGCTCTTCACTATAGAGTATTTATATTATGTGCCCCTTTTTATAGAATAAGGTGCTTACCTACGGTATTGCTGGTGCAATTGTGTTCCGCTTCATTCTCATATTGCTAGGAACAGCCACTCTTCAGGTGATTTTTATGTTTGGACCAAAGTGTTTGTTAGTGAACTTAATATTGCTTAATTATGAATGCTCTGACTATCTTTCAGAAATTTGAAGCAGTTAACCTGCTGCTTGCTGCTGTACTCTTGTATTCGTCTTTTAAGGTGTGTATGACCTCATCTTAGCATTTATATCTATAATTACACACTATTGACATGGATATAACAGTGCTCTATCATTTATTTTTCTGTTCCCAATGTGTTAATACAGTTATTCGCAAGTGAAGAAGATGACACAGATCTATCTGACAACTTCATTGTAAAGACATGCCAGAGATTTATCCCTGTGACATGTAACATACCCGGTCTTATACTTCCAGTTCCTGCTAGTTTTTTATGTTTGTTTACCTGTAAAGTTAATTTGGCTGGATTATATCTAATTAGGTGTCAAAACTTTCAGTCCTAGTATTGTTTGGCAGGCTTCCATAGCTGATATTTTCTTCCTTTGCTTTGTTCTTAAATGCCTCCAGCAACTTATGATGGGAATCGATTTTTCACACAGCAGGATGACATTTGGAAAGTAAGTAGTTGACAAAATTTCTATAAATTTTCAAGGTTTTGTGTATCAATCACTATCAAGTCTTCTTGCATGTGGATTCCAGGATCAAGTATACATCATAGTGTCTTTCTCTGGGTTCTAATTTATCTCAAAATATTGTTGGCAGGCCACACCATTGCTTCTCACAGTAGCAGTGATCGAGCTCAGTGACATAGCATTTGCTGTATCCTCCCTCACCACTTTGTGAATCTGTTTTGTTTCTTTAAAATGAGCAAAGCACTGATATTGATTGCCCATATTCTTAGGTTGACTCGATACCAGCTGTCTTCGGTGTCACAAGGGATCCTTTTATCGTCTTGACCTCTAATCTCTTCGCAATCCTAGGTATATTGTTAGCCTACTTAGTTTTGTTAGTGTCCATCATGTCTCTTTAATATATGCTGGGAACTATGAAATGAAGATTTATCGTAAGGTTATCTATGTTTTTTTTTTTTGCTGCAGGACTAAGGTCTCTCTACACACTGATTTCTGAAGGAATGGACGAGCTGGAATACTTACAGGTACTGTTTATGACTTAATTCCTTTTCAATTCAGCTTATCTCTGTTTCATGTTCAAACATACTAAGCATTCCTTAACATGCATGGGTTATTAGCAGTAATTGTCATTAGGTACCTATGGACAAGTATGATTTGTATCTAAACTTGTCTTTGCCTTTCCCAGCCATCTATAGCAGTTGTTCTTGGCTTCATAGGATGCAAGATGATCCTTGATTTCTTGGGTATATATATGAATATATCTACATCCGCAATTTCTGCTTAAACAGTGCCACTCGATTACCTCGAAAACTAAGCTATCACAACATTTTATACCTCCTTGCAGGCTTCCATGTATCAACTGAGGCATCACTTGGTGTAGTGTCACTTTCTCTCAGCACGGGAGTACTATTGAGCTTAACAAACAAATCCAGCGACAGCTAACTAAGAAGTGAGAAGTATAAACGGATTCCAGAGGTAATCAATCAAACAGTTGAAAAGAATAATATCGCATTGTTCATCAAAGTATTTCCCAGATGAATTACTGTAGATAAAAGACTGAGAAAGGGCATGCTTTGCAAGTTGTATTTTAAGTTTAGTTGGTCGTTTAAAGCTGCACAGAACAAGATATTTTGAACCTTCTTTAATCGACTTGTCTGTGAGACGTGTGAAAGAAATTGATGGGCCAGGCCTGTGATTGCTTTTGATTAACTGTATATACTCAACGTCACACACATAAATGGTTCGAGACTTGTGATGTGGTTCGGGTAAGAGCTCAGTCATTCATAATTTAGAGCTAGTTTCAGCCAAGGAAGTCAGTGAAGAAGATTAATCAAATTTCTTCTCTGTATGTATAATGTTCAAGTAATTGATGGTCTCCTCTCGCTCCTGATAATATTTCAGAACTCATAGATCCCAGTGTACTCAACTGTACATGTTTTTAAGATGATTTAGCAATGGGATGGAGATGCTCATCACTTCCAGCTTTAATCATGGGATATATTGTCATCTTTATGTTTAGTCAAATCAAGGCAGATAGATATAAAGAGACAAGTTTGCTAATTGCATTACACAAATTAAAGTTAGAGATACACACGATACCAGTTCGCACACATTGACTGGATTTACATACACTTATTCAAGAACTTGATACCTTTGTTAAACCTTCACTCTTATCACGTGGTCTGAGAGCACACAAGGACCTCACTCAAGCCTGGAAAGCAAAACAGAGATGTAAGACATCTTTCGAATGAATGACAATTACCCTACACCATTTAACCAAAGCAAAATATACAATGCCGTGTCTTTACCTCACAGAAGGTTCAGGTGTGGCATTAAACATCGTGAAGGTGGTTGAAACTCTCCAACTGTTTGAGATTCTCCCAGGCTTTCTCCAAAACTTTGGCCTCGTAGACCTTATTGATCTCACCATCAGCCACCTCCACGGTGAGATGGTGCATTGTTCCTGCCACAACCTGTGTTTTCGCACCAATAAGCTTCTTGTACTCCAGAGTCACGTTCTGCATCCATTATAAAGCCATGATTGATCAAAATGACAGAAAAACTGAAAACCAATTTCTTTATTTCACCGACACAGGAGTCAAAAATCAATATGTTTCTCAGACAGTGATTGTGTTTAATGTTAAATGAATTAAGACGACCACAACAAGCAAATTGATTAACTGCCAGTTCTTATAAACATTCTGGAAATGAGTTTTTCTTCAGGATTCTCACTCCAGATTTCTAGTTTAATGTACGTGAGAAAAACAAAGCATGGCTCAAACATAATATTGATCAATGACTCAAGCCCTAGATTCTCAAATCCATGATGCGATTATAATCTATCAAGGAAAGACCGATTCACCATAAGATCGGACGAGAAACTCAGCGATTTTCGATAAAACAAACGTCGATCGACCGACCAGATTTATTAGGATTAATAAAAGTAGAGAAAAAAACGTAGGAACGCACCTCCTTCTTGTTATGCTCATCAACAGCGAAACGAGCGAGACTCTCAACTTGAAGATCATTTGCATTAGGATCAACATCGCGAATTCCACCGACGATTGCTCCTCCTTGTTGATCCGCCATTGTCGTCGACTATTCCTTTCTGAATTATCTCGAAGTTTTTTGATTCGGGCTAAGTAAAGTCTCACCTCTTCTCTAAGTAGTAATATATAGAGGGAGTCGTAAAGCGCGTTTCTTATTCTTCAAGAATAATTCTTTTGGAGTAATTAAAATATCACATGACTGATTATAGCACTAACTTGAGCATCTTTTTATACTTCTTTTGACAATAGACTATATTTTTATGTCGGCACAAAAAAAAAAGACATTTTAAAAATTTAGAAGCAAAACAAAGTAATACACAAAACTTTTTACAAACCTTTTTTTCTTCTCTAAAATCTCACATAAATCACACGAACAAATAAACAAGAGCAAAAAATTTCTGAGCAATCTCGTTGATAAATATAGTCGGTATGATCTAAAGCCGGTTTTACAAGCATGAGTGAGAGAGTCTGCACAGACGAAGACTTTTTACATTTTCTAATATTTGTGGCAAAAGCTGCTCAAGAGTCTAATTCCACGATGGAGATGAGGATCGGTGGAGAGAAGAAGAAGAGGAACCATAGTTGAGGTCAAGATTCTGAATCTGTTGCATGAGTTGTGAACGTCGTTCCTTGAAGAAATCCAGACGAGTGGTTAGCTCCATGAGAGCTGTAGATGCCGCAGGAGACTGATGATGCCTATCGTAATCCATTACCTACATTACCGTAATGATTGCATAAACAGAATTAGAATTTGAATATGTTACAAAATTGATTTTGTAACAAGACAAAAAAAGAGAGACACAAACCGGAGAAAACTCTTCCATTGGAATGCCTAAGGATGCTTCATTCAAGCTCGGTAATCCTGGTACTTGTCTGTTGTTTCCTCTACCATTCCTGTATTCTGCTCTTAGGCTACTTTCATCCTAATGATTGAATACATGTGAAAAAAAAAGATAACAGTATTGTTCGTTACTAAATGCAGGGTAAAGTGATCAATGGTATATGAGATTCCTTGGTTACATCATAATACCTGTACCGTTCTCTGATTTCTTTCGTGATTAACGAACGCAAGAATTGAATCAAAGTCCTGCTGGAAAGACTTCCTGCGAAATTGTAAAGATAGAAGTGATTTTACTTTAGAACAATATTTGGTTCGGAATATCGAATCAGAACTAAAACTAAGCAGAGTTCAAACTCACAGTTGAGTATTGTGATTTTGGAGAAATTGGTGATGGCTTTGAGCATCTGGGAGTGAACTTAAGTGATGATGTCGCTGCTGACTAAGCTGATGATGGAGTTCTGCAACTTTCTGCTTTAATCTTGCGACATCAGCTTCAGCAAGAGCAATCTCCTCAAGCTCAGCCCTTGTCTTCACATTTATTGTAATGTCAGAACAAAGGAGAGCAAGAAATTCAATCGTAAAGAACGAGGAAAAAATAAGGTTTCTCAATCTAAAGCGTATTACTGACTTTAGAATCTGCAGCTTGTGAGCTAAATTGTCCACAAGAAATGCTTAGACCAACTTCAAGAGCAGATCGTAGGTCTCTCTCAGCTTGCAGTTGCTCTTGTAATCTACCCACCTGACAATTCCATGTTAAGCTTGCTCAGCAAAATGGAAGTTTATGCCCCCCTCGAACTTTATACAAAAAAAAAATGGAGAATGGAAACACAAATAGGTTATACATCTTGTTCAAGTGCCAACCGACGTTCATGCAAAGCCTGCTTCCGTCTCTCCAAGCTAGCTTGTAAAACTGCATTGCCTTTAGCCTGCAGTGATCTAAAAATCAATACAACATTACGTAATTAGCATTTAAAGCTTCCATTGGCAGAACAAGTACCTCCTTAGCGATCCGTTGCCGCAGCTCATCTTTCATGAGCTCCAGCCTCTGTATAAGAAGCCTGCAATCAGCAAAATCATTTGGCGTCAGAATATGTCTAGCTCATAAGAACAAAGAGACATTTACTTCTCTCAATTCATAGGGGAAGTAGAATGTAGCTTCAGTAAAGACCTTTTTGACCTATTTAACCATGCATATCTCACATGGGCTCTGGCAATAACATTAAAAACGAATATATATATAAACTACTATACGACCTTGAAGTTACAAATAAAAAGATTCAATAGAGTGTAATAGAATGACAATGTATGCATTCAGGATTGAGTATCTTACTCGTCATTTCCTGAGGAATCAAATGATCCTTTGGCAGGTGTTTTCTTGCCCTGCACACAGTGAAAAAGGAAGGAAACTGACTTTGAAACTTATTTTTCCTACAACTATACACTCATCATACATGCAATTAATTCCTACTAAGATAATTTTCTCCATATAAATGAGATTTCCAATAACACCTCTTCCTAAGATGTTTATGGTTAGTTCTATAAGAGGATTATGAAAGACACAACAGTTCATCTTGCTTTAGCACCAATTAACGTGGCGTAAAGAAATTTGAAATACATTTATATCATGAACTGACAACGAAAGAGATCTAATTGGTCAAGTGGTGATAGAAGTTCTACGGGCAGATTAAAAACCTCGTAGATGTATCTGTCTCAAGTCAGATGCGGAGACTATGACAACAGAGTTAAGATTTTTCATGACAGAAAATAGAAAACTTACGTTGTCTCTTCCCCAGGATGAAGAACGCTTCGCATTACCTGTTGACAAGCCAGTACTTTTATTTGCAGGTTTCTCAGCTGATGTAGTGTATCTAGGGCCAGTGAGAGGAGTGCTGGGAGTAACTGTGGGGATAGCCTCTTTCCCTGATGAATAACAATTTTCAGTAAGTGAAACGCTTGAAACTTCTATATCTTTGATAGGCTCTTCGGTTTGTTTTTTCACTCTAGTGGGAAAATCTGTACTCTCAATTGAACAATGGATGTCTCTAGGAGACTCAGCATCTGAATCATCAACACCAAATCCCTGAGAAAAAGCACATTCACAGGAAATAATATATTAGGATGGAATTTTTTGCAGCTTAATGGTAGGATGGAGTTTTTTGCAGCTTAAAGTACTACCAGTTTCGCTACAGAAAACCTAAAGTGTGAACACTAAACATAACTTAAATTTGACACCTATCTACCAAAAGACCACATCAGAGTACCGAGAGATAACAAGACAGTAGCCGACAGTTGAAGGAATGCATAAAAATGGAAATAAGCTCAAACTTATCCCATATCCAGAATTCTGAATGCAGGTGTACTATGACCATGATGTATAAGGCAGTGAGATAAAATAGTAAGAACAAACCTTGTAGTCATACAGATCACTGCCAGCATAATCACTGCTATCACTCGGTTTTCTGCTCAGCAGAACATCATCTGTTTCCCCTTCTCCTATATCTAGATTATGGACGTCAGGACGTTTAACGTCTATGTCTTCCTCATCACTTGAGTTCTCAGGCCCACTGTCGCCAATATGAGAATCAGTAGAAGTGGAGCATCTTTTAAGCTCTTCATCCTGCGAACAGATAGTTAAACAAATAGTATCGGGTGGCATCAAGCAAACATTAGACGATTAAATGGCATCTTACATTGATCATATTCCCATAATCTTCCAAAAGAGCAGTCACAATGGCTTGGGCATTATTGGCAGCATTAGCAGCAGCCAGAAGCTGGGCAGAGTTATCTCCCAGAGTGTCAAAACCTTCTAGATCACATTCTCCAGCCAGTAGAGGACGTAAGAGCAATGGTGACATACAAGCTGCAACAGCAGATGAAGTCATCCTGTTCTCACAGGAATGAGAAGTGATAGTATGCATCATCTTCAGAATCCTGCAGAATACAACCCACGCTAAGAACAAAGCTGTCTGAAGTAACCTTAATAACGAACTTCATAGCAGGTTTCCATGAGAGTGCCACATATATCCCATGGCATATGTAGCTGAGGATTCATAATCCTTTTAAGTTCAATGTCTAAATAGAATGCCTAAGCAAAATTTATGATCATTTAAATGATTAACATCTGAGAGCATACCGCAGTAGTAGTTGCCTGTTTGGTTCTGGAAATGTTTCATTTATAGCGGATCGCAGTGATTTGACACGAGCTTCATTATGATCAATTTCTATAGAAATAAAGATAAAACGTGAGTTATATATACACATACTCTAAGTACAAATTATATACAAAGACTTACTATAAGCTTCCAGCAAAGCAGTGCAGCACGACGCTGGAACTGGAGAAGAAGGCAATTGCCGCAGAACATGCTGCAAATACAATAGCATGACACAAATATGTCAACACAACTAACTAAAACTTGATATCATGGTTGACATACAATATAGTACCTTTACACAGTCTCCAACAACATGCGGATCCTCTTCAGGACTGAATTCTGTCTTACCTAGATAAATACATTTAATAAAATTGATTTATAAAGAACTTTTAAGGTAAGACACAGGAAAAGTCATACAGAGAACGAGCTTTATATATATATATATACATACATCTTTCCGAAGTTTATAACCAAAAGACAGCGTCCATATGTACAAAATAAATACCTTGTTCGTAGTCTAGAACTCTGCGTTCGACCTCCTCAACATCTGCAGACTGTCTTAAGATTCCTTCTACTTTGGTTCCTGTGCAGACAAAAAGGTGCACGATCTTTACGAAATAACAAATATGTGGGCAGTTTGAAACAAAACCCACTTTTACAATAGCCTTTATGATGAATTAAAAAAGGAATAAAAAGATATATGTATATATAATATATATAAATCTATAAATCTAATTTATGAGAGGATAAACAACAGAGAATAATGATATGAGATTCAGTACATGTAATGGGAGGAGACTAATAAAACTAGAAGTGTAGCAGGCCAATACTTACCATATGTCTCAAGAAATTGAAGTGCTTTCTCAAGAAACGATGGGCTTCCATCAATTTCTTCTAGAGCAAGCAAAATTGGTCTTCCAACAACCGAAGACTTCAATGGGCGCTGATCCCTCCCTGCATGCCACGGTGTGATTAATATACAAGAAACTATGAAAGGAGGTATACAGAGGAGTTGATAATAATAAACGAAATGAGGGCTAACATGAATTAAAGGACCCATCAATGGTATTGTTTGCTTCTGTCCGGAATATTCCATTTTGACCGATTACAAGTGCTGCATTGGGAGCTTGAGCAAGGGCTTTCTCAAGGGAAGTCTTCCAGTCATACAAGTCCTCCAATGTCTCAGCCTATGTGAGCCAAAGAATTAGCAATTTATTGAGGCATAACCCAGGAACCATAGGCCATAACAAAAAGGGGGTGGAAAGTTAAGTCAGCTTCGGAAATATATAAATCACCTTGAGGGTGAAGGCTCGTCCATCACGCCCATCTGGAAACAGTACAGTCAATAACTTCTTATCCTCTCTCACAACGACACTGCAAACAAACTTGTTAACATAGGCTAGAAAGTTATACCTATTCTTATTAACTATAACTACAGGAAATATCTACCTCCCCGAACTGTTTAAGTCAATGCCTCCAAGAGTCAAATTTACTTCGCCCCCCTTCTGTGGTAAAGCACTCTGTCAAATAGTTGAACAATGAGCGTAAGGTATACTATAATTTAAGAAGACTGGGAGCTGGAAATGTAAAATCAATATCCTCCTAAGCTTCTAGCAAGTTTATGCAACAGACTGATCAATATATCTAATCATTGAAGCTAGTCTATATTATAATACAGGGACAACTGGATCTAGAAATGAAGAATGGATCTTGTTGACTCACTGAGAGTGGTCCTTGAACAAAATAAATGACATTGGGTTTCAGTTACAATATTTTACCAAGTTGGGAAGCCAGGCCGGTTGGTTTCAACAATAAACACAGTACCAGGATCAGTGATAATACAGTCTCTTTAAATATAACATATGAAGAAGGGTGTCATACAAGTATTCTGTAGCCTTAAACTAGAACGATATCTATCTCTCATTCTACCAATTCTAGAACCTTTGAATTTGCAATATGTTTAGGTCTAGGTTTTCTTCAGAAATAGCAAAGATCCTAGGTTCCAAACACACAAAGTAGAAGTACTATATGAATTGGAGGAAGACCACATCAAAGGATTGTATTAATACTTACCGGATCATTTTTGAAGAACACCAAAGAAGTTCGGGTAAGAATAAACCAACGTTTCTTCCATGATGTCCAACCTAGTCCTGTCAATCATAATGTCATAGTAAATAAGAAGATGTTTGAAAATAAAAGGAATTAAGACTGATACACGATGAGTAGAAATGCAAAGTAGAATCTCAGACGAACAGGAAACCACCTTTTGATGAAATGAAGAGAGGACCACTCTTATACACCTGCAAAATTATTGTGGAATACAATGAAGGATTGTAATCGGTTTGCTTGACAGTGAAATTGTTTATAAAAATAAAAACACTCAGAGCTACAGATATAAAAAGGAACGTGTCTACAAGACTCTTCCATTACCGCCGAACAAGTGAAACTGAGATAATAAACGAAAATACGTTTCATTTACGGTTGACATGCTTGGACTTTATCTAAATGATGAATTCGAACCCGAACTCCCTCGAAAAGTGAACACATACACTTCTAATTCACTATTACTAGGTCGATCTCAACCCAATGAAGTCGTTTGAGCAATATCTAATCTTTCAGAGAGATTAACATACTTACAAAATTCCACCATATGTCTCCGATAAGAAACAAGCACACAAAAATCTTACTAATATCTTCTGTATTCCACTTACCCACAAATGATAAGAACCAAATAGGTAACAAACTAGAGACTGTAATTACCGTATTCGAAGCTCCAACTTGTGGCCGGTGCATAGCAGCTAAAGAAGCCGCCATTGCAGAAGTACAGACTTAACCAAAATGACACATCCAAAAAGATCAAAAATAAGCGGAAAACAGAATTGATTTCTCTCAAAAGCTCCCCAGACGCAACAAAACTACACACATTAGCCCGAATCGATAGCTTGATTCACTCCCATTTGCTTGCCAACCCTTGAATTCGCTAACGGAGATAAAACAAAAAAGGAAGCAATTGGTCTGACCTACTGAAGCTACAAGAGAAGAAGATGAGTGAAGGAGGGGGACACAGAGATGTAAAGGTCAGGCATAGCAGGGTGTAGTCTAATTCTATGCATTGGGCCAATTAAAAGTCGCCACGACAAAGACATTTCTTTACACCTTTATTTTTGTCTAACTTTCACATTATTATAAAGACTCGCATCGAGCGGTGATCTTTCAGGCCCGTGTTTGTGTGGTTTCGGTTTCAGATCGAATTTTAATCATTTGGTTTGATTCGGTTCAAATTAAATTTCAATATTGGCTTCCGCATTTAAAAGTGTGCAATACTTGTAAAATAAGTTGTGAAGCGTGTAGTGTGTTAATGCAAATTGTTTCGAAAAAGGTAATTGAAATAATAATTTTAAAATAAAATAAAAAAAATCCAAGTCATCAAGTCACTTCCGTAACACAGTCTCCCCCTTAAAACCAGCAGAATCAGTTTCACTCAATTCTTGATCCATCATGGCAACGACTACTTCCAGCCGGTTAACAACCGGTTTACTTTCGATCAGCTCGGTCCAATCGCATTCTTGGATTCGACCTCAATCAATTTCCTTAATCCGTCGAAATCACATCAACCTTCGTTCTCGTTTACCGTCCATAACTCCAACTTCCAGGCGGTGGATAATCAAACCGATTCAACCGGCGAAATCCTGGAATGGATCTAATGACGACAGAGTTGAGGCGGAGATCGGTGATAACGAGGGCGTTAAAGGGATCAGTGGCAGCCACGTGGCGGATGGAGAGCATGTTAAGACGGCGGAGATAGTGATATGGGCGGCGGCTACGGCGGCGTTGGGAGTCGGAAACAGAGTGATGTATAAGCTGGCTCTAGTTCCACTTAAGCACTACCCCTTCTTCCTTGCCCAACTCTCCACTTTCGGGTAAAGCATCCTGGCCTCTTCAATTTCTGTTTTGCTTCCTCTCTGTCATCGCCATCATATTATTACTTTTTATTAGATCATAATATAATCTTAAATCTAACAATTGAAATCTATTTACTGTGTTACGAAAATATTTACGTGTTTCAAGGTTTTATTTTTGTGATGTTGATAAATTTTTGGAAATGTGTCTTTCTTTGACTGAATTTTTTGACTGAATTTGATAAGTGATTTTCTTTGAGAATGTAAAAAATTCTTTTACATTTCTCCATAACTAATAAACTCATGTAGTCGCGTTTGTACCACTTATTATTGTTAGAGATTTCGAGAAACTAACTATAGATTAAATTTTTGTGGATTGAATTATAACAACAACAAAAAAAACAAAGCAAATAAACTATGGAATTTTGAGGTGTGATGTTAGTATATATTGAAAATACAAAGGCATAAAGGAATAAATTAGAAACATACTACTATTATGTTTTGGTAAACGGGTCAGAGTTGGCTTGCAGTCTCTTTCGTGTTGGATACTTCAACTTGGGACATTATTGTAGGCGCAATCTATCATTTCTCTACATGCATTGTATTACCACATAAATGCACATTTCTTTTGGAATTATCGATATGACTGCTCGAATTTTAATTTATACATTCAATTTTCACAATGTCTTTTTTATGTAACGATTACTTAGCAAAATTATAATATAAATAAAATTTAGCAAATTACTTTTAAAAATATGAGCAAATTTCATATACTAGTAAAAGAAATTCTTGAATAAACTAGTAAAAAAAAAAACAAAACGTTTTTTTTTGTTTGTAAGTTGGTGGAACCATTTTATTAATTAAAAAAAAAGGTGGTGGAACCATATCAAATAAAGGCCGTTCATACATCATCTAATATCCAATATCCGACCCTTAGGAGCCTCTAAGTAATATTCTTATAGGGCCTACTGGGCTTAGACTTTATTAGAATTCTTTATGGCCCTACTAATGTATTACTACTTTTTTGAGTCTGTTACACAACCAACCGAGCTGAACCAAAACCATTACAAACCTAAATTTTTATGGTCTGTTTCCAATTTTGCAATTGTAACCCAAATGTCCACACCTACCTCTTTGATCATAACTCGCTATACACTACTCCTACTAGATACACAATAATTAAAAAAAATTGTGAAAGTACTTGAAATATCCTATCTTATAATTAGTAGTTAATATAAATAAGTATTAGAACTAAATGAGGAAAGTTTAATCAAATTTTGTGTTGGAAATCTAAAACACCAAATATTTTGGAACAAAAAGTGAAGCTAAATCATCCATTAGATAGAGACGGAAGGAATGCTTGTTTTCTTGTTTTTTTTTTTTTTTTTGCTTGTATGATACCCTGAAAAGNTTTTTTTTTTTTTTGCTTGTATGATACCCTGAAAAGTGTTATCTATATAAATTAAACTTAAATGTACAAACAAACAATTTTGTTTTGCTGTAAATTTGATGTAGGTATGTAGCTGTATACTATTGTATCTTGTATTTTCGATATCGCGCTGGAACTGTCACAGATGCGATGCTCTCAGTGCCGAAAACTCCATTTTTAATTGTTGGTATCTTGGAAGCTCTAGCTGCTGCAGCTGGAATGGCAGCTGCCGGTAACGTTTATCTTTACGCAAATGTCCTAAGCGATCCTTAAGCCTTCATTTTACGAAAGAATCTTCATTCATCTTATTGTTTTTCATTTTCTCTACTCAGCGAATCTTTCAGGGCCATCTACTACAGTTTTATCCCAGGTTAAAATCGAAGCTGTTTAAGTAAAAGGGATAATCAAGTTCGAGGATATAATAATTAACAAAGCCGTTTGTTTGATTGCATGCAGACATTTCTTGTCTGGCAAATTATCTTCTCAATCATTTTTCTTGGGAGGAGATATAGTGTAAACCAAATACTTGGATGTACTCTTGTTGCTCTTGGTGTAATCGTCAGTGTGGCAAGGTCAGATCTGCTTTCCTCAAACATTAAATCCAACCTTAATTCTTTCTCTTTTGGTAATACTCACAATGGACACAATATGGAATCACTTTCTTTTAATTTGCATCTGTGTGTAGTGGATCAGGTGCTACTCATTCATTAAAGGAAGCTGGAATATTTTGGATTCTTTTAATGGTCCTTTCTTTCTTGCTTCAAGGAGCAGATACAGTTTTGAAGGTCCCTCATTTTTACCTGATTAAAACCCTTTTTTTTTAAAAAAAAAATGGTGATATTAACATCATATTTCATTTTTATTATAGGAAGTCATCTTTATAGATAGCCAAAAACGATTAAAGGTAATAAATATTCCTAAGATCCCCCACACGCTTTGACAAATTATCTTGGTTATTTGTTTAAATTACTGATCCCATTTGCTCTTACTATCACAGGGTGCCTCACTCGATCTCTTTATAGTTAATTCATATGGTTCAGCTTTCCAAGTATGTCTTTCTCACCCTAAACAATGCCACTTGTTCTCTTTGAGTTCTGACTTGCATTCCAAGCTAAATAGTCTTGTCTCTTTGGTGGACCAATTAGGCTATCTTCATTGCGTTGCTTCTTCCATTTCTTTCAAAACTTTGGGGCATTCCGTTTAGCCAACTTGGGAGCTACCTAAAAGATGGAGCGGTTTGCTTTCTAAACATCGGGACAATGACAAAGGGATGTGATGGAGCTCCAATTTTGCCTCTATTGTTTGTGATAGTGAACATTGGCTATAACATAGCGCTCTTAAGACTTCTCAAGATTTCATCAGCGGTTGTTTCGTGTCTTGCATCGACAGTGTCGGTACCAATTGCAGTGTTTCTGTTCACATTGCCATTGCCGTACCTTGGAGTTGCATCGTCACTACCAACAGGGTTCATGGGAGGAACAATAATACTTGTATTGGGAATGATTCTTTACAGTTGGACACCACAACTATCTAATCCTTCTTCTACTGATACAGTTATTCCCTCACCTCCTCCCACCTAGTGAGGGTTTACTTATGAGTTTTTTGTTAAAGAGATTTCAAATATTTATAAGAAAAATTAATCTGGATCAAAGTAATATGAGATTGAATGTATCTTTATATACAATATGTAGATGATGTTAATGGAAAAGTTGACATTTTATAGGTTGTTAGCTGGATTTTCATATGTTTTATTTGGCAAAAGTTATAATCTTGATAATTAAAATTATGGGGTAGGGTGGTTGGAACTTGGAAGTGTAGAAGATAAGAACAGATGTTTTTGTAAAATCTCCCAGAAAATTGCTCTCAACCTTTTGTCCTAAATCCTAAAAGTTGGTATTACTTTAAATATCAAAATTACAGACAAGCTTTGGTCCTTAACTCCCTCCCTATCAACAAACCCTATAATCCTTTGAACCGAAGGCCAACGAAGTAAAAAAAACATTCTATTCATAGCACATTCACAACCAAAACACCTCTTTTTTCTTGCTAAAGAAGAAACAAAAACCAGAGGATGAAAAAAAACTTGGGAGAATAAAAACACGAAAGATAAAACCTTTCTATTTCTCTTCCTCCTTGAGCTTTTACCTCCTTCCTCTCCCCCACCCCCACCCTTATAGGCAACAATGGGAAATTGTTGCTCTCACGGACGGGACTCAGATGATAACGGAGATGGAAACACAGCGGACAATGGAGCAAACGCTGCAAAAACAGGACATCCGACTGGTCCAACTGCTGAAGCTTCTGTACCACAATCAAAACATGCGCCTCCTTCTCCTCAACCTGCAACCAAAAAATGCCCGATAGGACCTGTCCTAGGTCGACCCATGGAAGATGTAAAAGCTTCATATTCTTTAGGGAAAGAGCTCGGGAGAGGTCAATTTGGTGTCACGCACCTTTGCACACAGAAGGCAACTGGTCAGCAATTTGCGTGTAAGACAATTGCGAAAAGGAAGCTTGTGAACAAAGAAGACATTGAGGATGTAAGAAGGGAAGTGCAGATAATGCATCACCTGACTGGTCAGCCAAACATTGTGGAGCTTAAAGGAGCTTATGAGGATAAGCATTCCGTTCATCTGGTCATGGAGCTTTGTGCAGGTGGAGAGTTGTTCGACAGGATTATTGCTAAAGGACATTACTCAGAGAGAGCAGCTGCGTCGTTGCTAAGAACGATTGTTCAGATTGTGCATACTTGTCATTCAATGGGGGTTATTCACAGGGATTTGAAGCCTGAAAACTTTCTGTTGCTCAACAAAGATGAAAATTCTCCTCTCAAAGCCACCGACTTTGGGTTGTCTGTTTTCTACAAGCCAGGTTCCTGCAGTTTCGAATCAGCATCATTGTAAAACCCTGCATATTAAATATAACTATTGTCCTATACTCATCGAAGTTTTGTTTCCTCTGTGATGCAGGAGAGGTGTTCAAGGATATTGTGGGGAGTGCTTATTACATTGCACCAGAGGTTTTAAAAAGGAAGTATGGACCAGAGGCCGATATTTGGAGTATTGGTGTGATGTTGTATATCCTCTTATGTGGTGTCCCACCATTCTGGGCTGGTAAAGATATTCCGCAGTTTCTTCCTTCTATCTACCCAAAAACACGAAATTTCAAGCATATTTAGAGATGTTTTTCTAATATTCATGTGTTGTATAATAACCTGACCATAGAGTCGGAGAACGGGATATTCAACGCCATCCTAAAGGGACATGTTGATTTCTCAAGTGATCCATGGCCAGCTATCTCACCTCAGGCAAAAGATCTTGTTAAGAAGATGCTCAACTCTGATCCCAGGCAAAGGCTAACTGCTGCCCAAGTTCTCAGTAAGCATCTACAAACATACAAAAATGTCAAAAAGCATAACAAACTCTACAAAAAAATTAATATTTTTATCGGTAATGTTATTTTTTCCTTTGTAAAGACCATCCATGGATTAAGGAGGATGGAGAGGCACCAGATGTTCCTCTTGACAATGCGGTGATGTCCAGGCTCAAGCAATTCAAAGCAATGAATAATTTCAAGAAAGTTGCATTGAGGGTAACAATCATATACCTTGTCCAATTGATCATATGAGTAGAATATGGCTCTCTGCTCTTAGTAGAGAATCCTAACCTCAATTCCTGAAACCCTCGAACAGGTGATAGCAGGCTGCTTATCAGAGGAAGAGATCATGGGGTTGAAGGAAATGTTCAAGGGTATGGACACTGATAGCAGTGGAACAATTACACTCGAGGAGCTAAGACAGGGACTTGCTAAGCAAGGTACAAGGTTGTCAGAATACGAAGTCCAACAGTTAATGGAAGCTGTAAGTCCTTTGTGTGGTATCACGAGTTTAAGCTTAGGTCAAATGCTGAGCAACAGGGAAGGAGACTCACCACTAATTTTCTGTTTTTCTTTGCTCTGCATATAATGGCATTCTACAGGCCGATGCTGATGGTAATGGAACAATAGACTATGGTGAGTTTATTGCAGCCACGATGCATATTAACAGACTTGACAGAGAAGAACATCTTTACTCAGCTTTCCAACACTTTGACAAAGACAACAGTGGGTAAGCACTTAACAGTTTGCTATATAGCTGACTGTTACAGACTTCAAACACCAAAAACAGAGTACGTTGTTATATTACAAAATTTCACTTCAAATAATGCTTGCTGTTCCCAGATATATCACTATGGAAGAGCTGGAGCAAGCCCTCCGGGAGTTTGGCATGAGTGATGGCAGGGACATTAAGGAGATTATTTCTGAGGTTGACGGAGACAATGTAAGAAACAACTGTCCCTTCACATGTGATACACAGCTAACAATCTCATCATCATTAACCTGGATACCAATGATAAAAAACAATTGCAGGATGGTCGGATAAACTATGATGAGTTTGTGGCAATGATGAGAAAAGGAAACCCGGATCCTATTCCAAAGAAACGGCGTGAACTTTCATTTAAATGAACAAATTCGAAGTAGAGGAAAGAGAAGATAGAAAGAGAGCAGCACAGGTATTGAGGAACTCATCTTCTTTTCACAATGAGTAACAAGGCAAAGCAAATATCAATAGGAATATTATTCTAATCTATGCTCGGATTGCTAGTAAATGAAGTGGAGGAGATCTTTATGGGAGGCAAAGGTTCAAGAAGGAAAAATATATTCATTATCTCGGGAGGTGTTTGAATTTATGTACATTTACTTTTCTAGTTGTCTACTACTGCTTAAAGTGCCATGGGTTTCTCAATGTACTTAATTATCTTGTATGTGTTAGTGATATTCGTTCTTACTTACTTCCTATCAAACATTTGACACAAATCCTTAAACGAAGTAAGATTATCAAAACATGTGACACTAATCCTGAAAAGAAAGAAAGATAAACACAACATCAACAATGGTAAAAGCAGTGTCAACCAAAAACCAAATCGACCAAGGCCTGATTTAGATTTGAGGGGCAAACCAACGAGTAGTTCCCCCTAAGAAACTAAGGTGTTGCAGCAAAATCTAAGGGACATGATATGACATCAAACAGGGTTATCATCTAATTTCATTCACTGCATCAAAGAGCAGAAAACATCATAACAGCAATAGCTAATTTGGAGTTAAAAGAGGTATTTTCATTACATGGTCGATATAAAGAACAAAAGAGCATACAAATTCAAAACATGTAACCAACTCCATCAAACTCATAAAGATAAAAAGTTTTCCACATCCTCCAACTTAAAAACCCTAATTCGCAGAAGTAACATGATATCCATAAGAACATCGAATCATGGACAATTACTTATCTTTGGTAGAGACTCCATACTTCTCCTGCAGCTTGGTAATCTCATCTTCGTTCTTCTTTTGGTCGAACTTCTTGCTCATCTTCGCGTGCTGGTAATACAAAACGATGAGGTAACGATTGGCGACGTTGAAGCCGGATAGATGGTCGACGGCGTTCTTGGCGTCATAGATATCCTCGTAAACCACAAACGCCGTTCCTTTTGTCGCCTTATCGCAACCAATTCGAATCTGGCGTATCGCACCGTACTTGCCGAAGATATCGTACATCTCTTCGCTCGTTATGTTAAACGGAAGATTACGAACGTACAGCACGCGATTCACCTCCGGTGGAAGCCTAGTATTTCCCTTCCGAAGACTTATTGTCGTCATAGCTTCTCTTCTTCTCCTCCTCCTTTCGCCGGAGATTACTTATCGACGCCGAGTAAAAAATCTTCTACCGGGAAAGACAATTCTAGTCCGGTTCCAATAGCCGAGAGTATAATTTATACGGAATGAAAAATAAAAGGGTAAAAACGTCTTCTCGCACGAAGGCACGGGGATTTCTTGACGGTGTTATGTAAACCAATAAACCAAAATAAACAATCAAACCGATATTTCCATTACTGATGCTGGAAATGTCAATTCACACTGTCTATGCACATTATTCATATTGCTCTTTTCGATCTTTGTAATAAACATGTACAAATATTGTGTTCTTTAAAATGAAATGACGAATACTATTATGAAGATTCAGATCTGACACGCTTAACTGGAGCTCGAAGAGAAGATATATAATTAGCATCTGATTTATCAATCCCATCGAAAAGGTAACTGTAAGGAGGCATCTCTACATACTTGCCACTTCCTGGAACAACTTTAAGCTCATCATTCTCCCATACAATTCGTCCTCCTGCTATTGTCACTTCAACTTTCCCCTGAGATTTTCAGGATTATGTCCCCAATGCCAAGAAAATAGTTAGTATTTGACATGATACATGTCAGTAAAGAGACTTTGTAAGAATGCTTATTACCTTTCCTCTTCTGCCCTCGTAGACGTTTGTGTCAGATCTTGAATGATGAGACATTGAGCTAATCTCATAGCTTGAGTTTGGATTCAATATAATGATGTCTGCATCTGAGCCAGCAAGGATAGCTCCTTTCCGTGGATATATGTTGAAAATTCTAGCACTGATAACCAATACTTTCAGATGCAACACATAACTTTCTAGTAATGGGATAAAACATGTTTCAGTATTAAAGATTCATATGTACCACTCGGTGCTGGTTATTCGAACATAATCACTTGCAGCGATTTGGCCAGAACCCTGAGATAAATGATATAGAAATATAGATTATAAAGAAAGAAGATTATAGTTCACAAGTACTTACCACCATCGTGTCCCATATTAGGTGCATCCGTTCTTCAAGGCCTAAATATGGTCAAGTCCAAAGTATACACAGATTAGCAGAGAAGCAGAGGCAATGAGTACGGAAAGCAAGAAACCAGCCAGCCAAGTAAGCTATTATACCATTAACACCGTTGGGTATTTTGCGGAAATCATCAAGCCCAAGAGCTTTTTGTTTTGAATTAAAAGTGCAGTGATCAGTTCCTACAAGCTGCATAAATAATACCACGAAATGTAGAAAATAAGTGTGTGGAAGATTACAGCAGTTTTAGGCTATAAGTCATGTTTCTCTAAGTTATGCACAGCGAGGAAAGATACCTGAAGAATTCCTGTCGAAAGTGCATCTTGTAGCGCTTTCCCATGTCCTACTGCTCTGATTGGTGGACTCATGACATACCTGAAAATATTGACAACAACTTTGAAAATCTGAGAGAATAAATGGGAATCATTTAGAGACCTCAAAGATTTCTTACTGGGATGCAATTTTAAAGTCAGGATCCCAAAGCCAATGGTCATCAAGGATTAATCCAGACACAACAGGCTCTCCAATAACCTTCTGCCCTGAAATATATGATAAAAAAGGGTTTTTTCTTACTATTTAGCTAAATACTGTATAAATAATTTGGATGGTATACGTTATGCACTATTGGCTGGACTATAATCAAGATAATTTTCATATAATGCGAAAGGAAACAATAAATTAGACTACACAAGTTGTAACAGAAGACCTGATTTTCTAGCTTTAGCAATCTCGTCCATTGCATCAATACTCATCACATGAACAACATAAAGAGGCGTGTTAACAAAACGAGCTAAACGAATAGCTCGAGCAGTGGCTTCTCCCTCGAGCTGCCATTGTCAAACAATGATCTTGATTTTAGCTTGAACAAAGGTTTACAGAGGCAAAAGCAAATATAGGAGAAGAGAAAAATTCAATGACGCAGTATTATAAAATGGAAAATGCTGGAATCAAATTACCACAGGAGGCCTAGAAAGAGCATGACCCTCTGGACCTGTAATGCCTAGTTCAATCATTCTTTTCTGTCCTTCGAATACTGCATCTCCATTTTCAGCATGAACCATTGCCAAGGCCCCAAGGGATTTACATCTTTTAAGGCCTTCTAGGAGTAGGTCATCAGTGACCATAAGAGATCCTTTATATGCTAAGAAGAATTTGAAAGAATTGATGCCTATAAAATTTAGAGATACATGAAATCAGTTTCATTTTAGCAGGGAAACTTTAGGGAAAGTAACACCAAGAACTATTAGGCATCAAGACATTTACCCTTTTCCTTGACCAATTGCTCCATGTCCCTGGAAACATCTTCATCCCACTTTGTGATTGCCATATGAAAACCGTAATCCATGCAGGATTTTCTGGATTTGTTTTCATAGGCTTCATAACCAGCCAACAGGTTCCCGTTGATCGGTATAACAAAGTCTATATGCATAGTTGTTCCACCAGCTAATGCTGCTGCCTGACCACTGAAGAAATCATCAATAGTCTGGGTACCCATAAAGTCCATGGCAAGGTGTGTGTGGGGGTCAATGCCTCCTGTTTTCATTAAAGAAAAGGAAGAAAGATCTGAGAGAAGAAAAGGGAATGCTATCAACAACTATGAATTGCAACGAAATCATAAATAAATTAACCTGGCATGACAAATTTTCCACTAGCATCGAGCACAGTGACTTCATCTCCAACCTGGCACATAGCAAGCAAGCAGATAAAAAATTGGAACTTAGACTCCCACCAAAAGGATACATAACAAGAAAACAGTTATACCTTGATGTTTGGCTGCACTGCGACAATAATTCCATCTTCTATATAGACATCAGCAAGTTCTTGATGATGTGCATTCACAACTGTACCTCCCTTAATCAAAATCCTCGTCGATGAAACTCCACAAGATGCCCCACCATACTGTCCCTCTGCACTACAAAACTACATAAAAACATAATCAGGTCTTATCAGACAGCTCATAGTTGTCGAAACAGTGTAAGATAACTTTCTTTCCGAAATTAGAAATCAATCTCCAATCTTTATCCTGTTAGATATTAATTACTTAAAGTTACCGTAGTGAATTAGCAAATAAGACTTAAATTTAGCTGCAACTTGAGAGCTTTCAGTGTTACTGAGAACAAACCCAACTCGATTCATAAGAGAGAAAGATCAAATAACGAGACCAAAGCTAGAGGGAAACTTCTATCTGTGGTCATTTTAAGGATCAAAAACACACCTGAGTAGCGGAATCTGAGATGGAAGGCGATGGAAACAGAAGAATTAAAGAGATAATGAAGAAGAGTGAATCCAGAGGTCTAAGCGCCATTGATGAAGAAGCTTGACTAAAGATCTTCCTCCACCAGTGACTGTTGGTTATTCAGCTTCATATCATTATTCCATTCTCTATTCGCATTGGCCGATCAGATTTTAGTCAACGCAACGCCAAAATCAAAATCAATTAACATAACCGGCTAAACCGGGATAAGTTCAAGGGGTTTATCCCGGTTCTCGGTTTCCATCGTACCCTTTGACTGAGGAAGGAGGTTTTCATGTTAGAGAAAGGTTAGATTTCTCTTCTTCCATCTTCAGTCTCTTCATTCGTTATTTCTCTTCTCGCTCCAAGCTGATGAGCTCTACGTCTTCCTCCCAGGTAACCAGTATTCTCTCCTGTCCATCATCTCTATTTGATTTTTGAGATGATTGCGATCTTGCTTTCATTGGTTTTTGATCGATTTGTAGTTCAGGTTGGTCTTTGCTTGGTCTCCTTTTTCGATTTATGAATGCACCATTCGGGTTTTATTTGAAAAAAGTACCGTGGATTGCTGATTTATCTCATACCATACACGCGTCGATCAACTGTTATTGATACGCCATTGAAGTTAAACTAACCTTGATCGTGTCAAATTAAGTCTTTTACGGTGATGTTCTCTTTTGTATGAAATTATTGAATTTGCTGTGACTTAATCATGGCAGATGGGTCAACTTGTAGCTGATAAGCATGTACGTTACATTCTGATGGCAGAAAAGGTAACTGAAAACTATTATATCAACCACTTCCTCATTCTCACTGCCTATGTCACTATGATTATATAACTTGTGTTCTTCCTTTTAATTGCTTTCGAATTATATCAAATTTCTAGAAGAAAGATAGTTTTGAGTCTGTGGTTATGGATCATCTAAGAATGAATGGTGCATACTGGGGACTCACCACGTTGGATTTACTCAACAAGCTGGGCTCTGTTTCTGAAGATGAAGTGGTTTCATGGGTCATGACGTGCCAGCATGAATCTGGTTTGTACTAGATTATCATGTTTTCGCTACTAGTTGGATTGCAGACCCGCTCTATTTACTTACTGACTGATAGAATGAGAAGTAAATGATACATAGTTTAGGCAACGAAAGCAGGTTTCGTGAAGAATCATGATCTATGGAGACCCTTAAAGTTGTTGGCGTTTGATCACATTTTCATCTTTTCTCATAAGATAATGCTGCAGTAGAAGTTGATTAACAAGTTGTTTCATTCTGAGCAGGTGGTTTTGCCGGTAATTGTGGACATGATCCCCATATTCTATATACACTTAGTGCCGTACAAATCTTGGCCCTGTTTGACAAAATTAACATTCTTGACGTTGGGAAAGTATCAAGCTGTATCCTTTTGGCACTTAGCTTTGTAGCTGTCACTAACTTGTTCTTCAAACCAATGGTCATGGTGGGGCTTTCATATTGTTAGATAATCAATGGTGTAACACCAAAAGAACAAACTATACCTTATGGTAGATATCATTATGTTTTCCTATATACGAGATTAGATGTTGCTGGGTTGCAGAATGAAGATGGATCCTTCTCAGGAGATATGTGGGGAGAAATAGATACGAGGTGTTTTTCCTTGCCATGTAGTACGAAGACCCTATTATATTTACAGTTGGTTATTTCACTATGTTAAATCTTAACTGCAAGCTGTTTATGCAGGTTTTCGTACATAGCTATATGCTGTCTCTCAATATTAAAATGTCTTGACAAAATCAACGTAGAGAAGGCCGTTGAGTACATTGTGAGCTGCAAAAACCTGGATGGTGGTTTTGGATGCACACCTGGAGCAGAGTCCCATGCAGGACAGAGTATGAAATATGATATTTGAGTCTTTTCCTCTGGTATCTTCCCTATTGACTTGCAGTTGGTGTTATAGGTGACTTTGCTGAACTAACAAGGCCGATATTCTAATGACTGGATGCTCAGATTTTATTGTTTCTGTAGTTGAAGTCCCATTGCTACACCCTTTTGTAACTGTTGGACAGTTTCATGGTAGCTTCATATGGTAAAAAGACGGTTAATTCTTGATTTGTTTCTTCTGTTACTGCAGTTTTCTGCTGTGTGGGTGCTCTTGCTATCACTGGGAGCCTCCATCACGTGAATAAGGACTTACTTGGTTGGTGGTTATGTGAAAGACAAGTAAAGGCTGGGGGCTTAAATGGACGACCCGAGAAACTCCCTGATGTATGCGTTAAGTTCCTCTCCAGTGTGAGAAACCTTTGTATACTTTCCCTGGTTCTTACACATCTTTTATTGTTCTTATTACAAGGTTTGCTATTCGTGGTGGGTCCTATCGAGCCTAATCATGATAGATAGAGTTCACTGGATCGACAAAGCAAAGCTTGTCAAGTTCATCTTGGACTGTCAGGTTTGTCTCCACCAAGTCAAGAAAAGTGATATCGTTGTTAATAAGCTGATTTGATTAAAATGTCTCATCACGATTTAATTTGGATAGGATTTGGACAACGGAGGCATCTCAGACCGACCAGACGATGCTGTTGATATCTTTCACACATACTTTGGAGTTGCAGGTAACTCCATTTGTCTCTCTCTAATAGCTCCTCTATTTGGTTATAAGCCAAAGTGATCTCATTTCATCAAATTGGCACAGGGCTTTCACTCCTTGAATATCCTGGAATCAAAGCAATTGATCCAGCCTACGCTTTACCTGTTGATGTCATCAACCGGATCATATTTACCAAATGATTGTTCATCTGGGGCATATGATTTTAGTGAGTATGACAATAGTGGTCAAATAGTATGGCACCAAGGCTTTCTTGATTTGTTCGTTGGATCGTTTACTTAGGCGGTATTTTAGTATCTCACCTTGCAAAATTCAATAGTCTTTTAATGTTGTATGGGAGATTGTTGAGGTTTTAATGTAATGCAAGTGATGTTGTCTTGCTACATTATTGTAATGGAAATCGCACTACTGATTTATTCTCCACATTCCTTCTGCTTTACTTGTTGAAAAAGCGGGACTCATGTCGTGTGTTTACTTAGATACTAATAAAACCGAACCAACTTTATAAGAGACCGTTCTTTTTTTTTTTCCCGAAACTAAAGATTATATAAAGTTCCAGCAAAAGACAAGACCGATTACATGAAGGAAGGACTCTCACCTTCAGGACTTAACCAAAAGACTCTTTAGACTAGATAAACCAGACAGCTTGAGAATTGAAAGAAAAGCAACAACAAAGGACATAGGATAATAGAAAGAAGACTAGGCAGCAGACTAAATGCTTTTGGTCTTCGTTGGAGTAGAATCTGTTTCAAATTCGTTGTCTCTCTTCCTTTTTGCAGCTGCCAAGGAAGATTCCGCAGCAGAACTGAGAGCACGAGCAATAGACAAGTCCAGTTCCATAGGAATTGCGTTAACTTCTGCAATAAAGGTTTCGTTTGGATTTGCAAGGACATCATCAGTCGTGATGGTGATACTGTAAGTAGCGAAATCTGATGCAGAAAGCATCTTCACTGTTACATATGTACTAGTTTACTGGTATGCCCTAAAAGGCTTATGTTCGTCATAGGAGAGGTCAAGATCAGAACCTTTAAACAACTCAACTTAAGCTTATTGATCAGATGGTTATGATCGTATTTGTTTTCATCTTATTTTACTTTTTGGTTATTTTTGTTTAAGGATAATTTTCTTTTAAGTTATTTACAATTTTGTTTAAGTCGGTTTCTGTTCTTTATAAAAGGGTTTTTGTTCTTTATAAAAGAACAGAGCTATGAGACATTAGGTTTTATGCAGGCTTTGTGTAATTCTTTCTTCTACGGTGAATAATTAAGAGTTTTGCAAGCATACCTTGAGTTTTCGTAGCTTTACTCCTAACAATTGGTGCGGTGATCGTGGACTTCAATTCATGTCAACACATGATCCACGGAGATAGTCACGAACGGAAAGATGCTGTCTAGGATGTCTAGAGTTGAAGAGCGAATGGATAGGTTTGATGCTAGGTTACAAGATTCGGATAAGAAATCATATAGCCGATTTGACACGATGAGTAAGCAGCTAGCAGAGATTCTTCAATTGCTCAGCGTTCAAAAACATCATGAGGAGTAGAGATTACCGGTTTCGCATCTTGTTAATGGTTCACACTCCATTCCAAGTCCGCACTTACTTGTTTCCGATCCTTCTGCTTCAATAACGGTGGCTGATCAGGATACTGATGGCGTCTCTTCTGCATGAGCTACTAGAGACAATATGCTTCGTAAACTTGAACTTCCAGTCTTTGATGGTACAAATGCTCACACATAGTTGAGTATGGTTTAACGGTTCTTTTCCTTGGGTAAGTATTCTATTGCTCAGAAATATGATCTGGTTTATTTGGGTTTGTCTGGTCAAGTACTAAGTGGTTTGATTGGGAAGTTAGTCGTGCTCCGTTTGTGGATTGGGAAGATTTCAGGTCAAAGTTTTTACTGCGTTTTGGTAGAAGTCGAAGTGTATTACTGGTTGATCGGCTCTTTAACCTCGTACATGTGGGATATATTGATTATGTGGAAGAATTCCAGCGCTTATCAACTCCAATGACTGATCTTTCTGATAAACATCTGATTGCTGTTTTAAGAAGGGTCTTAAACCAGAATTGCAGACATTGATCAGGTTGTTAAATCCACTGACTTTACCCAGGATGATTAGTTTGGTTTTGGACATGGCTCCTAATGTTATGGCACATATTATAAGTGACGCCTTGTTAACTAATGATCATGCTTCTCAACCTCCCACTTCTGGTCAATTTCGGACCAAGAATATTGCTTATAGCTCGTCTAGTTGGAGGAATAAGTCACAGAGAAATTCTATTGGGGATTTTAGTGCTTCTCATCCTTCTTCTTCGCTGACAACAAAGATTAGAGGTCGACGAAATCTGTATCAGGCTGAGTAAGACGAAAAGCGAAAGAACAAATTATGTTTCAAATGTGATGAACCGTGGGAACCAAGCCACAAATGCCCGAAAAGTGAATTACGAGTTATGCTTCTGGTGCACAATTGTGAGGTACTTTTGGACGATGGGCCTAGTGATGAAGTGTCTGAGGAGGAAATTCTGTTAAAGCCACAATGTTGTCATCTTTCACTAAGTGCCTTTCTTGGAGAAGAATCACCGAGAACGACGAAATTTTGTGGCCGTATTGGCAAAACTGAGGTCATTGTGCTGCTAGATAGTGGAGCTACACAATTTCATCACTCCTAAAACGGTGAAACAGACAAGGTTAAAATCTCGTTTTCTTCCCAAGTGTAATGTCTCGTTGGGTAATGGCGTTAGTGTGAAGAGTTATGGGATCTGCCGTGGTGTGAAATTTAAGTTAGCCAATATCGCGTTTGAAGTGGATTTCATCTCATTGGAACTCAGAAGTGCGGATATCATTTTGGGCATTCAATGGTTACGGACTTTTGGTATTTGTTAATGTGATTTTGATAACCAAATGCTAGGATTCACCTACAAGGGTCAGAAAGTTACTTTGTATGGAGATCTTTCTTTACATGATTCGTCTCTCTTTCTGCACAGTTCTACTACAAATTCTTCCCTCTTATTACCGGAAGAACGTGTGATATCTACTGATTCTGTATAATCAGTATCGACATCTCGTTTATCGACATGGTTTCATAAGTTGTTGCAGCGTTTCTTCAAGATATTTCAAGAACCAACGTTGCTTCCTCCTACTCGTGGCAGAGAAATTTGCCATCAATCTATTGCCATAGATAAATGCAGTGAGTATCCGACCTTATAGATACCCACACGCACAGATAGAAGAGATGGAACGTCAGGTTAAGAGCATGCTTGTGTCAGGTATCATTCGACCAAGCCGTAGCTCTTTTTCTAGTTTCGTGTTATTGGTATCCAAAAAGGACAACACTTGGCGTTTTTGTGCCGATTATCGAGCACTAAATCATGTTACTACCATCCTTGAAAAATTTCCGATTCCATTCATTGATCAACTTTTGGATGAACTTAAAGAATCTTGTATGTTCTCTAAGATTGATCTTCGTTCTGGTTTTCATCAAATCCGCATGTGAGAGTGTGATATATAGAAAATAGCATTCCGCACAGTTGACGTTCACTATGAATTTGTGGTTATACCTTTTGGCTTGGCTAATGCTCCAACAACTTTTCAGAGTCTAATAAATGAGATATTTAGGCTTTTTCTTCGTCGTTTTGTGTTGATCTTCTTTAATGATATTCTCGTATACAGTGCTTCATTTGCGCAGCACATTCAACATCTTGAACATGTTTTTCAGGTTTTATTGGATCAGCAATTGTATGCAAATCAAAAGAAATCCTCGTTTGTTCAAGATAGTATTGATTACTTGAGTCATATTATTTCCTCCGAGGGCGTGGCTACAGATCCTAGCAAAACTGCGGCTATGATTTCTTGGCCTACTCCTCGTAATATTAAAGCTTTGAGAGGTTTCTTGTGCTTAACCGGCTATTACCGCCGATTTGTAAGGCATTATGGTTCCATTAACCAAACCTCTTACCACTTTACTCAAGACGGATGTATTTGTTTGGAGTTCAGAAGTTCAGTTCGAATTTGATGCCTTGAAGAAGGCGATGGTTGAAGCTAGTGTTACCAGATTTCTCTGAGCAGTTTATCGTTGAATCTGATGCTTCGGGAAGTGGGGTTGGCGTAATCTTGATGCAGCTAAATAATCCGATTGCTTATTTCAGTCATGCCTTTATAGACAGGGAACGACTTAAGCCTATTTATGAACGGGAATTAATGGTTATTGTCATGGTTGTAATTAAGTGGAAACACTATCTATTTGGAGGCATATTCATTTTTTGAACCGATCAAAAGAGCCTTAAGTTTCTACTGGAACAACGAGAAGTCTCTATGGATTATCAACATTAGCTTAAGAAGCTTGTGGTTTATGATTTTACCATTGAATACAAACCTGGTATTGAAAACAAGGCAGACGATGGCCTTTCTCGGAGTATGCTTTATGCGGATCCCACTGAACCTGCTTCCTTATTGGCGATTTCACTTCCACAGTCTCTTGATTTGTGGAAATTATATCAAGAATGAGGCTAGACCAGAAATTAAGCAATTGCTTGATCAAGTTAAATCAAAGCATCTCTCTGATACCACTTACTCTGTTAAAAACAATCACCTTTTTTTACAAAGGCAGATTATCTCTACCTTGGACTTCTTCTTTTATTACACTGCTCCTTGCAAAATATCATGACTCGTTATTCGGTGGTCATGCTGGTGTTATAAAGTGAAGCGATTACAAACGCAATTCCATTGGAGATGAATGAAAGCTGCTGTGGAACATTACATTGCCGAGTGTATTACTTATCAAACTCACAAGTATAATACTTTTCGACTCCAGCGGGGTAGCTGCAGCCTCTTCCAATTTTGGATCGAATTTGGTCTCAATATCCATGGACTTTATTGAGGGTCTTCTCTTATCAGGTGGTGCCAACGTTATATTGGTTGTCGTTGATCGTTTAATCAAATTCGGTCATTTCATTAGGTTGAAACATCCATTTTCTGCTGCGGATGTCACTCTAAAGTTCACTAAAGAGATCATTCGACTTCATGGGTTACCAGAATTTATTGTTTCTGATCGCGGCAAGGTGTTTCAAAAATTTTTTTGGAGAGAATGTCATTGCTTAGCTCATACTAAACTCAGGTTCTCAATGGCGTATCATCCTCAATCAGATGGCCAAACAGAAGTGGTAAATAGAACATTGGAGACATATTTACGGTGTTTCACTTCTGCTCATCCTTGAAAGTGGTATTCTTTTCTTCACTGGGCAGAGTTTTGCTACACTAGCTCCTTTCATTTGGCTATTTGTACCACACCTTTCAAGGTAGTGTATGGCTGTGACACTCCTACTATTTTGTCGTTTGAATCGGGTTCTACGACAAACTTTGAATTGGAAAAAGCATTAGAAGAAGAAGATTTGATGTTGTCTGAAGTCAAGCATTATTTGCAACGAGCTCAAGACATTATGAAGAACGCAACCGATAAACATCGAAGAGATTTGAAATTTAAAGTGGGTGAGTTTGTGTTCTTAAAGTTGTGTCTGTATCGTCAACACTCTGTCACCAAACGAGTATGTCATAATTTACTCATTTTTGTGGCCCCTTTGAGGTAGCTGAGCGTATTGGGCAAGTCGCATATTGCCTTTTGCTGTCTTCTTCTTCTTGGATTCATCCAGTTTTCATGTGTCACTACTTAAACCAATTTTGGGTAGGAATTATAAGGTCAATCCTTTGCCTACTTCTTTGAGTGATGCTGCTGAATTTGTACTTGCTCCAAGGGATGTAATTGACACAAGGTATAACTCGACTGGCGACTTGGAGGTGTTGATTGAAAAGGATGGTTTACCAAGCCACGAGAATAGTTGGATGTATGAGTTTTGGTTGAAAAGAGATTGAAGATTAGAGAAGAAGAAGATGTTCACCGATAGAGAGGGAGAGAGAAAGAGGATGGTTACGAGAGAGAGAGATTGGAAGAAGAGAATTCTCT
>OVAX01002368.1:0-30365 GCA_900406405.1 Lepidium africanum
ATGTAAATTAATCCTAAACTATGCTTAGTTATGTAACGATGATATGATTATGATCTAACACAAGTTGCCCAGATCTTTATAAGCTTGTTGTAGAATCACTTGATCAGATTCTCATCAGACTCCCAACTTCAGACTTTAAGAACATCTCCATTAGGGGTATCACATAAATATTATATTGAATATCACACTAATAAAAATAATAAAAAGTAATTAAAAAAAAGTATTAAATTTGTTGTGATATTTTTGGGTCACTCTCTCATTTGAGAAACTATGAATTATTGGTGAGAGACTACAAAAGTGGACACATGTCATTATTTGGTTTGTTGAATTTTTGTGAGATAATTATAATTTATTATTGTAAATAGATAATTTACATGTTATAATTTTGGAATTTGGATTTATTAATCAAATAAATAAAATGAGCTATCTGTTAAGTTCTATTATTCATAATTTTTTTAAATTAATCAATTATTCATCAATGATTTCTAATTTAAATTAATATTGTTAAAGTTTAAAATTAAATTTTAAAAAATTATTAGAAAATATATTAATATTATATTAGTGTGATTATTATGTAGATATTACATAATGGAAACAAAAAAACAAAAATACTTTTATAAATCTTTCAAAAAAAAAAATAAATAAAGATATTAATAATAAAATGATGTGTTATATATAGGTATCACATCATCTAGGATGCTCTAAAGCTTTAAATATGGGCCTTGAGCCTAAAGAAAGGGAACAAGTCTAATAGACTATAAAGAAAAGTTTCCAAAAAGTTAGAGCCAATGTAGAATTCAAAAAAGGACCCAGACAAAGCAACACAAAGCAAAACACACATCACACCAAAAAGAAACACCGACAGAAGCAAGACAGAAGCTAAACTCTCGCATCACAAAAGATATCGTGCAACCAAGGTGTAAAATGAAGCTATGATTACAAACGATATTGGGAAGTCACATTCATAATGATAACAATGGAACCTCTATTTGTAGCATAATTTCTAGATTCCAAAAAAAACCATTTTATAGAAGTCCTTAGAGATTCAGCTGAATGCCTGAATGACAGCCAAGCTCTTCACCTAAGAGCAACATTC
Source organism: Lepidium africanum (assembly GCA_900406405.1). Classification (NCBI taxonomy): domain Eukaryota; kingdom Viridiplantae; phylum Streptophyta; class Magnoliopsida; order Brassicales; family Brassicaceae; genus Lepidium; species Lepidium africanum. The sequence goes on from OVAX01002368.1 coordinate 1,097, forward strand.
CATATATCTAAAACTATAAACACAATTTTCTCCATCCTGTAACTAGCCATATTTTTCATAGCCCATAGACAGCTTATATACTTCATATCGGTCAAGCTATCAATATGGGCAAAGGCTCTCCTACCACTACAAAAAATTTAATTTATTATGACGGTTGTATTGTGATTAAGAATATAAGTAATAATTTGTTATGTTTTATATACAATTTTGTTATAATTTTTATTTATTAGGAATTTAAATAAATCATTGTGATTCTATCACATAACGATTTGTAATGGAATTATTACTAGATCTATTCGTCACAAGTATATTGTGGCATTTTTGTTACCAATATACATTTGTGACAGTTGAATTGTGACAAAATATGTGTTATTGTGACGAACTATTATGTTTTAATACAAAACACATTTGGGTATACTTTAAAAAATACCACAATTAAGTATTAAATTGTGGGTTATGCCACGAAAACTCAACTTTGTGAAAATGTCAATTTCTTGTAACATACTTATTATCAAATATCCTTTATATTTTGTGAATGAAAGGAAGAAAAAGAAGAGAAAGAAGGAAAAAGAACAAAGAAAAGAGAAACAAATTAACTTGGGAAATGGAGAAAAATTACGGCTGTCAATAGGAAGATGATACGTGAAAGAGAGAGAAATGACAAAGTGCTCTCATTGATTGTGGTATGTCTATGTCTATGATCTTCATGTTTTATGTTAATGTCCATGACCTTGAAAACCACTTTTTCATTTTAACATATGCAATATTAACAGCCTAATTTCTCTCTCTACCAAATGTCGTAATTATAACAATGTATGTTGCTTTGATTTTTGTGCGATAAATCGACGAATTCATGTTTATGTCTATGTCCATGACTTCCATGCCCATGTTTATGTCTTTTATGAAAATTCATGTTTATCTCTATGACCTCGATAACATCTTTTCCGTTATGTCATCTCCATATTGACAACATGATTTCTCTCTTTGCCAGCTATTGTGATTATAGAGAAAAAGAAATATTACTTTGACTTTGTGTAAGAAATCAACGAATTCATATTTATGTCTAGAAAATTTATGTCAATTTCCATTTTTATGACTAGAAAAAAATACAATTTGGAAAAACAAAAGAAAGAAAATAAGCGAAAAAAGATAACAGAAATAGAAACACAACATTTCATGTTTCAAGAAAGAGAAGAGAAAAGGAAAGAGAGGAAAAAGAAAGATTGAATAATGAGAGAAGAGGATAAAATGGTCATTTAGACGATGGAAAGTGGCATTTCTTACCGGATTAAGTTTTAGTGGCATTTTATACAATTCTAAAATCCAATGGGATGCTGGAAGCAGTGATTTCAAAAAATGTTTTCCTTTTAGACCAAGCAAAGTTTTTATTGTATCTATCTCAATATAAATGATGCTTTTTTTTGTTGATTTTTAATCCAAAATATTTGTTCATGTTGGTCAAATAATCATAATATACTAGTAAATGTTCTTTGGAATTATAATCCCAAATATCACATTCATTTATTGTATCACTCAAAGTCCCGCTAATATATGATAACAAGGCTTTTCACCCTTCTGTGTTATCAAATCCTTATAGCATATAAGGTTATCGAACCAACAAAATGATGTTTAACAGTCAATAATGCACTTAGATACTAGTTCAAACTATTATCAAGCAAGAGTGATTCGATTCTAGGTGAAATATTATGCAAGTGCTAAATCAAAACACAGCAACCTAAAACAGAGCAATCTAAAAACAGAGAATTGGTAGAAAAACAGAGCAAGATGAACAAGAGCTATAAGGTGCAAATCAAGGGTTCATGAGGAGATAGGGGTAATCAATTTCAGCAAAATCATGGTCATCTACTCTTATTCAGCAACCTAACAAGGTGATTTTGAGCTACACCAACTATGAATCAAGCAATCAAACCATTCTCATTGATAATGAAAACTCAATCTGAGATTGACCAAAACCAAATCTCTTGGTGATCAAAACCAGATTGACATTAAGGAAAAACTGTAACAAGCAAATCTACTGCTCCAAACAACAATTTCTGTTCAAGGAGCAGCAAATCCTAGATTAGACCTAAACTTGGCATTTTATCAAACACTTGGTGGGTGTTTGATGCCTTGAGTTCATGTTCCAATTGATCAGGTTGAAACAAGCATTAAACACATCTAATCTACCAAAATCTGAGCAATACTAACCTCAATAAGAGAGACTACCATGATTCAACCTAGATCTAACTCATCTCCTCACTAACCCTAAAGAGATCTACTCATTAAGCATGGTGAGAAACATAAACCCAAAAATAAAAAAGAAAGACATAGAGAGAATCAACACTTAAAACTAAGCAACTTTCATTAAATAACATAAACATTGATTCAGCTCATAATCCAAGATCTTACAGTAAAGAAGCAAATAAAATAACAACAAGATAAAAGGTGGCTGTTTGATCTTGCCAATAGAGTTAAAAAACGTGGGTAGGGTTTTTGGAGGCTAAAGGGGTATTTATAGCCCCCTTACATAAGACCTAAAGTTGGTCAACACGAAAAATAAAATTAAAGAAATGGATGCCTCACAGCTGCAGGCGAGTTAAGTGAGCGAGTGACTTTTGTTTGGCTAGGTTTAAACTTCTTCAGGTACTGACTTGCCAGTTCCAACGAGTAGAGGCAACGAGTCGTATTTCTGAGTTGTGAATATGGCCTCACTCGCTGTAACAGACGAGTAGACAAAGTGAGTTAGTCTTCTTCTCCTATTCCAAGCCTTTTCTAATCCGATTTCTGTTTCCAATCCAAACCTCCTCTTGTCTTTGATCCGAAAATGCTCCAAACTGCTCCTGAAACCACTCCAAGGCAAATGCAAATGCAAAGTATGCAAAGACTCCAATATGGGATAGATGCAAGTAATATGGATGCAAACTTGGATGATTAATGAACTTAAAATGGGTTAAAATGAAAATATATCAACTCCCCCAAACTTAGATTTTGCTTGGCCTCAAGCAAATGCAGAAGTCTAAAAGGATGGGAAAGTGCTATGTGGGAACTCTGAGCCAAACATACTGATTCGAAGGTTAAGCAATCAATGTCCATGTCTAAAGTTCTAGGATGCAAACAATCAGCCATACTAAAAAACTCTAGCCATGATCATCTTAAAACAAAATAGACTCAACCTTGACTACTCATGCATACAAATCAACTATCCTTTTTTACATTCATTAAAGTTCAGAACAATGGATCAAGTCTAAGCATCAATAAGGAGTTCATTTGGCCAAGGTAAGGTTCAAGAGATTAAAGTGATCTCTACAATATGTGGTCAATCAATGTACAAGGGATCACTCAGAAAATGGAAAAAGTTTTGGCATAATGCTAAAGGTGATAGTCCAACAGATGCATACAAGAGCATATATCCATCTACCCATACACCCAAACGGTTCACCCTAGCTGTTCTAAATCCAGAATATGATCATAAGCTATCCTTTTATCACAAGGCTTCTTTCTTAACCAGCCAACAAAGATCCTAAACACAAGTTTTTCCAATCGAGATTCTAAGGAGGGGGTCTTATTACTTTGAACTTCTAGCAGTTTGGGAGCTTTACACTTACAGCTCTAGGCTCTTTCCTTCATTATTCAAGACTTATTGCTTCTTTTCTCATACTTAGAACCTTCTTATTGTTTCAGTTTCCCCAAAACCTTTACTAGACTCTTTTATTCTTTCCAGCCATTCCTCCTTAAACTCTCTGTTTTAAACCTTTCTTTCTTTTGCTCATACTTCTCATGACTTTACCTGCTTAGACACAAACAAATCTCACACCCAAAACCAAAGCCACCTAGTCCTATTCTGGTCCAAAAATCATGGACCAGAATCTACATGGAGACATGCTCTTGTCGATTCTCACCTAACACCTTATGATAAACTATTCTGAAAAAGGCCTCACAATCACACAGCAAACATGGCAATGTTTGAAATAAGGCAATTATGCAGCAGAGTGGGATGCTATTTGGACTAACAAGGTAGCAGTCATGAAGAAGAAAGATAGTTTGTGAAATATTTTGGACTAACAAATATTTTGTGAAATCCATAAACTCCAAAGTGATGATAAGACTAGATAATTGCAAATTAATTTTCCGGTTATCACTTAAACAAGGGACAACATCAAATCACAGCACTTTCAATCAAAATATGCAGTTCATTCCGTCAATTCCAAGCATGGTTTGGTTTTAGTTTCAAACTCGAATGTATGCATCAAACAACTTAAGACAAGGGCATTGATTCTAACCATCAAACCAGCAGTAAACAAGGCAAGAGCATCACTGTTCCCAATGCAATCTAGACTCAATCTACATGATATGCAACTACATGACACTCTATTTATAGGATTTTTTTTGCAGTTTTTTTTTATTTTTATTTTATTTTCTATGCCTTATATGAATGCATCAATGAAAGGATGCTGACAGAACAATCTTTTTGGTTGTTTATAAAACATACGTGTATGCATGAGTCTACTATGAAATGACCCTCCCCCAAACTTAAATCACACTGTCCCCAGTGTGTAAGTAAATCCGAAAGGGAATTCTAGACAATATGCATGAAATAGATAAACCAGTGAAAATGCAATGGTATATACAATGGAGAGTAGTTGAACATGTTACCTCACTTGTAGTCGAATAAGTGTGAAGTGGAGGCATTCATCTCCTCTAAAGTGTAAGTAGCGGTCTAGATTGGAGGTGGCTCATCAAGCGGCTGGACGTAAAATGGCATAATGCTGTCTGAATAGTTGGACTCACCAATACCAGCGAGTTGAGTGAGCGAGTTGTCTAAGTTGGGCATTTATGGAATGCTCCGACTCACAGCTACGGCGAGTTGGTCGGGCGAGTTGGGCTATCTGCACCTTCTAGGCCTGCTTCTGAGAGCAATTGCATCTTCAGCTGATGAGTGTCTTGTAGAGGCTGGAGCTGGAGTATGCAATTCGTCCACTGAAATTGAGTGGCGTGTCCTCTGTGAATGTGGAGCTCGAGTTTGTGGTATTTCTCTAATGAATCTTTCTCTGATTTCTTCTAACTCTCTCCTCATTTGTCCCTTTTCATGTTTCCACTCCTGCTTCTCCTTCGCAAACCCCTTGACCTTTTTTACCAACCATTTTCCCAGCTTCTGCAGCTTGTCTATTCGTTTATGAGCTTCCCTTGAGGAAAATCCTTGACGGGGTTCTTCAAATTCTTCAAAGAAGTATGCCTCAGGCTCTTCTTCTTCAACCTCACGCTCAGGTGAGGATGGCTGCAGTTCTTGGGCTGGTTCCTCCTCTATGACTAAGGTGTTTAATGGAAAGATAAACTCGATATTCTCTAGCCTACTTATTGAAGTTAGCTGTGGACAAGGTAGAATCATCCATGTCTTATTTTTGATTGGATGATGAAACCTGAACAACAACTGGCCATAAGAATTGAGCTCCCCTTAGATATGTCACATTCATAAACCTTGGCTTGATTACCTCTGACTCGCTCAGATCCACATTGCAGACCTTAAGGATATGTGCTACAACACCACCAATGAAAATAGCCTTAGGAGCTCCATCTTCAGCTTTATAAGCACCTCTCTCAGCCTGAGTTATTGCTCTTGCTCGGTAGTTAGTAAAGTGGATAGCTAGGACGAAGGATAAACTAGAGTTCGAGTCATCTCTCCAAGGTCAGCGGTGATGTCGAAGGCCTAGCATAAAAGAGATTAGCTATTGCTCTCCTTGCATAGCGAATGGATGGATTTCTGATCCAGGTCCCTTTGCTCCTAGATGGGATAAAGACCGAGTTCCCAGTCAACATGTTCCAAATATCATCTAGTTCTTCACCCTCTATGCTCGGATAGCCCACTTCTCCAGCCTGAAAATCAAACAGCTCATCTAATTGCTTGAAGGTAAATTTATAGTTTCGACCATTTACCTTGAAGGTCATATATCCTGGTCCATCTCTCTCAATTAAGGCCATAGGCCTTATAACGTATTCCCGGACTTCTACAGTGGCCAAAAATTGCATCGTCGCATCCTCATATGAATTCGAGACCATGTACATGAATTTGGTCAATCCGCAGCATTCAAACACCTAATCTACATCTTCAGCAATTTGGAGCCTTTCCGTAGTAGGTCTATGGCAATATATTGTTCCCTTCATACCCATCTTTTTAAGTGCCTCGTATGGCTTTTCTAGAGTGGCCTTTTTCTTTTGAGCTCGATGCCTCCTTGCAGCATATTTCTCCTCTAGCAGTACACGAGCTTCCTCCTCAGAGTATCCATTATTTAAGAACTCATAGAGGTCCTTTTGAAACTATGTTTCTGGTTCATCTCTTCCTCTGTTCTCGGAGCCATCTCCTTCTTCTATGTTCGTAGGTGACCCATGTGTCTCAGCTCTGTCACCTTCCTCCTCTGAACTCACTCTAGGTGTTTCCCCTTCACTCTCCTCAACTTCTGCAACTCCTTTCCCTTTATCACCTTGATAACTCTCCTTGTTAACACTTCCCATACTTAACCCCTCCTTGATTACCAGTCCCTCAGTGTTCCTAGTATGTGCTATCAAAGCACCTTTTAATTCTCTAATCAATGAACTGGAGCTCGACTTACTTATCCTAGGCAGTTGCGGTTGTGTCGGACCTTGTGTTACCATTTCTGGCTCGGGAGCTACAGGTGCTTCCTCCTCACTTTCATCATGAACAACATTCTTTCTTCTGCCTCTGATCGGTTCGCTACTCTGCCTGAAACAAACTCATTATCAAATGGATGACTAAAGCTCCTAGTAGCCTGTTTACTAGCCTAAGCAGCGGCCTTGGCCTCCTTCCTTTTCCTGCGGACCTCCTTCTTGTCCCTGTTATAGATTCTCGTCATAGCTTCCATTCAGATTAGAGTTGCAGCCTTGCTAGACATGATGTGAAAGTGTATGGAACTAAAATACAACTCTCTTTCTTTGGCTCAGGAAACTCAGCTCACCGATGTTACTCGCTGTAGTGGAGGTGAGTAGCTGAATAACCGCTCAAAAATTTGCTTTTAAACTTAGAACCTTGTGATTCGCAAGCATAACTCGCAGGATATGGAGACTTGTCTTCGATCCACAGAGATTTTTTTTCTCGACTCGCCAACTGAACTTGGACTGGCCAGCGAATAGTGTGTGAGAGCTTCAGAACTATGAATTGAAAGCTTCAACTCGCCTAAGGAACTTGCCGGATTAACCGAGTGAAGACTTGCTACCAGAATTGTTGCTCGGACTTATTAGAGAGTTGTTGTTTTTAGAGAGAGAGTGAAGTGGATGGTGTGAAGAGCTGAATGGTGTTCCACTCGCTTATATAGGCGAGCTAGAGTGTTGAGTGGGAGACAAAATCTGCCAAATGGAACCAAAAGTGAGTCCCATCTTCTCAAAACCATGTGATACCTTTCCAAAACCACTCAAATCTTGTCCACACGTCCTCCTTGTTGGTTCTTGGCCGCAAATCTTTAACTCACTCTTCTAGAAGCTCAAGTTAACTTCCAACTAGCCTAGTTAACTCTCTACCATGGTTGAGTCATCACATTCATCCTTCTAGAAGCTTGTTTTGGGCCTACTGGCCTAGTGGGCTCACTGGTGGGCCGAGTGAGTGTGCTGAGCTCCAATTTTAGCCTAATGATTCAACCTACTCGCTGACCCTACTCGGATGCTGCTCTGAGTTATGCTCATCTGGCTCAATAAGTCCCAACTGATGCACACAACTGTTCAGTGACTGTCCCAATCTCTGTTGGTCTAGTTTCCTGCGAGGACAAAGATATTCAAGCAAGAAACATAGAAATATGGATACGGTTTAGTATGAATCGTCCAATACTCAATCAATTTGATTAGCAATCCATTCCACAAGACTAAGCATAAAGTTTGATGTGTGATGATAGCTATAGAACAGAAGAATTTAAGTGATGTGCTTGAGTGAGTAAGTAGGATTAGCAATAGGGGATCATTAGATTATACTCCAAGATCAGCCCCTTATGCAACCACTCACTCAGCTCATCACCTGAAATGATACTGGTTCTTGTGGTCCGAGTCGAGTCAATTTAAGGATCAAAGACTAGTCACACTCTTGACTCGGACCCCTCACTCGCCGGTTTGGCCAAGTGACACATATCCTTCTGTTTTGAAAACTTTGGGACTCGCCTGATCAGCGAGCTGGTGATAACAAGGTTTTTGAGCCGAGTTTATCAAATCCTTATAGTATATAAGGGTGTCGAACCAAAGTGAGCTGCTAACATTCAGGGTATGGATGACTATCTAATCCAAGCAAAATCAAGCAAAATATGCGATTCTGTCACAATCAGCTAAAAACATAAAATTAAGCAGATAAATAAATAGGATAGGCATGTACCTATCTAACTTGAAAATAAAAACTAAGCAGAAATGCAAAACAGGATAGGTATGTACCTATCTAACTTGAAAATAAAAACTAAGCAGAAATACAAAACAGGATAGACATGTACCTATCTAACTTGAAAATAAAAACTAAGCAGAAATGCAAAACAAAGCAATCAAGCTAAAACAGAGAAATAAGGCTAAAATAGAGCAACTACGAATGTAATCAAAATAAGGAAGACGGGCTTGTGAGGAGAGTGAAGTCAATGAACTAGACCGAATCCTGGGTTTCTGACTTTATGTAACAACCTAAACAGGCAAGCATCGGATCAGGATAACGATGTAAACAAGCCATTCCCTTGGTCATGAAATCTCAGTTCAAGCGCGACCTAACCCAATCCCTTGGTGATCAGGGTTTGGGTTTAGGGTTTAAGGTTTAGGGTTTAGTCAACATGCTCTACTCGCTGGTACAAGTCGAGTTCTGCTGGCGAGTTGAGTGAGTTAAGCTTGTGCAATCTTCAGTTTTGAGGCCTTTGGCTCAAGCTCTTCAGTTTCATGCCTATCTTGCAGTCTTCAAGCCTATCCTGCAATCTTCAAGCCTATTATGTTCCAAAATGCTCCATTGTACCTGAGATGCTCCAATGCTATGTACATGCCAAAATGATCCTAATGGGACTCTAAAAATGCATAATATGTGATGAGAATGAATGCAAATATATGCAAACTATGAAGCTAAAATGGGATAAAATGCATAAATATCAGCTGGTCTAGCGAGTGCTATGTCTAGAAGTGTTGGAAGTTGAACTCGGCCTCCTTTAGTGCTTATTGTAAGAGTACCATGTTCATAACCACAGCCAAATGTAGTATACTCATAATAAAGCAAAAGCAAAAACAAAGCGATAAAAACTTAAAGCGAAACTATATACAAAGGATATGCTTGGGACTTCCTCCCAAGTGAGCTTGTTTAGAGTCTCAAGCTCGACTTTTCACACTCTTCAGATTAGTGTGGTGTTGGGAGAGAAACCAGAGTTCCCTCCTCTCCATTCTCAGCTCCAATACCACCATTGAGCTCAGTCACAGTGAAACTTTGGCCTTCAATTGTTGGCCTCTTTGATTCTCCATTCAGATTAAACTCCATCCTTATGTCACGACCCAAATTCAGCTTAATTGTCATGTTCTTCACATCTATTACTGCTCAACTGATGCTAAGAACGGTCTACCCAACAGCAATGGATCCTCCGGTTCCTCATCCATGTTTATCACAATGAAGTCTGTAGGCACTTCCATATGTCATATCTTGACGGGAAAGTTCTCCAACTTTCCATGTGGTGATCTTGTGGATCGATTAGCTAGGATTAAAGATAGCTTGCAGGGCTTATAGTTGTTGAAACTCAGCTTCTTAGCGACAGTGAATGGCATCAAGCTTATAGAAGCTCCTGGGTAGAAGTTCTAATGGTATTGGTTCTTAGAGATCTAAGCTTTTGTAGCTTTGGGTGGATAGACTTGATCTTTTGGGTTAGCCACATTGTTGCTTCTGTAGGAGAGGTTGTTGTTCTACTTGTAGTTGTTCCATTATCGTTGACCTCCTTGATTCAGCATGAAACTTATCTCAGCAACCATCTCATCCTCCCCTTCTTGAACCTATTCGTCCTCCACTAGGTGAACTTGCTTGTGATGAACCATTAGTAGCTTATCTAACTTATCATTCAAAGTCTTCAACTCCTTCCTGCTAACCATGTCTGAATCACCTGATCTTCGCTCAATCCTATCATAGTCTTCTCCATACTGGCCGACAACAAGTGCCAAGTTCTCAATCAACACTCTACCCTCTTCGATATCTTGATTCAGAAAGTTGCCATTGCTTGCAGTGTCAAGCATTATTCTGATCTTAGGATGAACGCCACGATAGAATTGGCTAAGGATCAACTCCTCGGAAAGTCCATGATGTGGGCATTGGGACTGATAAGTCTTGTATCTCTCCTATGCCTCAGGTAATGATTCAGTACCAGATTGAGCAAAATTGGATATAGAATTCCTTAGCTTTGCAGTTCTTGAGCTGGAGAAGAATTTGCAATCAGCCCAAGTAGGGATGAGTCTCTATGGTAAATGCTTCTCCCATAGATGTGCTTTATCCCCAAGTGAGAAGGGAAAAATCCTTAGCTTAAGTGCATCCTTTCAAACTCCATTGATCCTTGTTAATCCACACAGCCTCTCAAATTCATCCAGTTGATCCAATAGGTCTTCAGAAGGCAAACCATGAAACTTGTTGCCTTGAATCATAGTGATCAGCCCACTTTTGATCTCAAAATTATTGTTTGGGATAGTTGGAGGTTGTATGCCTTGCCTCTAAGTATGGATGCTAGGTGCATCTCCTGCTCCTATACGTCAAGGTCGATGAGCTTGTGGTGCATATTGTGGATCAACTGCTGGTAGGGGATCAGTATTAGTGTTGGTGGAGCCACTTGGTGTTGGTGGAGCCTCTTGTACCTGATTACCAACCTAGAAACATGGACGCCTGTGAATATTGTCAACCTACTCAACCAGATTCTAATCTCCTTGAGACCTGGTATGCATGTACTCAGAAAATCAGCCCAAAAATAGTCAACTCATTGTGGGTGGCGAGTAGAGTAGGCGAGTTAGTAGCTGGTGGTGCGGAACTCGCTATATATGGTGAGTACACGGTGCGAGTAAGCTTCTGGGGATGGACTACTCGCTGTAGGTGGTGAGTAGGTGGTCTGAGTGAGCCTGGAAACATATCAAAAACAGAGTGAAGGATGTCAAAACCTAGAAAACTCGAGAAATACCAGAATTTGATCCTAATGATCTAATACAAACTAACTGTAAACAAAGAAATCCTAATTTGGCAACAGCATAACAAGGCTTTTCACCTCTATGTGTTATCAAATCCTTATAGCATATAAAATTATCGAACCAAAATGATGATGTTTAACAGTCAATAATGCAATTAGATACTAGTTCAAGCCATTATCAAGCAAAAGTGATTCGATTCTAGGTGAAATATTAAACAAGTGCAAAATCAAAATAGAGCAACATAAAACAAAGCAATCTAAAAACAGAGAATTGGTAGAAAAAGAGAGCAAGATGAATACGAGCTATAAGATTCAAATCAAGGGTTCATGAGGAGATATGGGTAATCGATTTCAGCAAAATCATCGTCATCTACTCTTATCCAGCAACCTAACAGGGTGATTTTGAGCTACAACAACTATGAATCAAGCAATTAAACAATTCTCATGGATAATGAAAACTCAATCTGAGATTGACCAAAACCAAATCTCTTGGTGATCAAAACCAGATTGGCATTAAGCTAAGACTGTAACAAGCAAATTTACTACTCCAAACAACAATCTCTATTCAAGGAGCAGTAAATCCTAGATTAGAACTAAACTTGGCTTTTTATCACACATTGGTGGGTGTTTGATGCCTTGAGTTCATGTTCCAATTGATCAGGTTGAAACAAGCATTAAACACATCTAATCTACCAAAATCTGAGCAATACTAACCTAAACAAGAGAGACTACCATGATTCAACCTATATCTAACCTATGTCTTCACTAACGCTAAAGAGATCTACTCACTAAGCATGGTGAGAAACTTAAGCCCAGAAATAAGAAAGAAAGACATGGAGAGAATCAGCACTTAAACTAAGCAACTTTCATTAAATAACCATAAACATTGATTCAGCTCATAATCCAAGATCTTACACTAAAGAAGCAAATAAAATAAGAACAAGATAAAAGGTGGCTGTTTGATCTTGTCAAAAGAGGTAAAAGACGTGGGTAGGGTTTTTGGAGGCTAAAGGGGTATTTATAGCCCCTTACATAAGACCTAAAGTTGGTCAACGTGAAAAATAAAAGTTAAAGAAATGGATGACTCGCAACTGCAGACGAGTAGACAGACCGAGTTGTGTGTTTGTAAATTCTGAGATTGGCTCACTCGCTGCTGCAGGTGATTCAAGTGAGTGAGTGGCTTTTGTCTGGCTAGGTTTAAACTTCTTTAGGTACTGACTCGCCAGTTCCAACGAGTAGAGGTAGCGAGTCATACTTCTGAGTTGTGAATATGGCCTCACTCGCTATAACAGGCGAGTAGACAGAGTGAGTCAATCTTCTTCTCCTATTCCAAGCCACGTCTAATCCGAGTTCTGCTTCCAATCCGAACTTCCTCTTGTCTTTGATCCGAAAATGCTCCAAACTGCTTCTGAAACCACTCCAAGGCAAATGCAAAGTATGCAATGCAGACCTAAAAGACTGTAATATGGGACAGATGCAAGTAATATGAATGTAAACTTGGATGATTAATGGACTTAAAATGGGTTAAAATGCAAACATATGAGTGATCTAAAATAATTATAAATGCAAAATATATGAGTGAAAATGAGGCAAAATGATGATGAAAATCATGCCAATAAACACAAATATCAATGATCTTAGTTTATTACATGAAACTAAGGAGTATATACTGCAGACCTTTAAGATGAAAGATATGGGTTAGACATTATATGTGATAGGAATTGAAATATTTCGTGATAGATTACTTGGAGGCTGAGTATGTGGCATGTTACGTGGCTTCTATTCAGTTGACAGTTAATTGGCCTATATAAATATAAGAGAGTCTTATGATATATAGATCATTTCGACCCATCAAGAGTTGTGCCAATGATGCACCAGTCAGCTATTTCCAGAATCCATTCACTACAATCACTACAAGAAAACATGCAATTCGGTACTATACTATTAGTCACAAATATGTCGCACTTCTTTAAATTGGGACTGAATTTTCAATAGAGAAAAGAGTCCCAATATGCGACAAAATTCTGCTGTTACACAACTTAATGACAAAATACGTAGTCGCACTTTAGATGCAAGACTCTTAGTACCAAATCAGTTGCACATTGATACTGACTCAGCAGTTCCAAATTGGTCGCATATTGAGACTAACTCTTTAGTACCAATTCAGTCGCACATTGATACTAACCTAGCAGTCCCAAATAAGTCTCATATTGACATTAAAATAACAGTCCCAAACCAATCGCATATTGAGACTGGCTAAACAGTGCTAAAATAGTTGCACAACATGCAATTTCAAATCAGACGTACATTGCTCATTTTTGCAAATCAGTCACACATTATTAATATATACTTCTAAATTTTTATTTTTAATTCTAGTATTTATATTTTAAAATTATTAATAATAATTTTAAAGCATAATTTTATTGTTAAAAAATTACATTTATAGAAGTGAAATTGTTTAAAACGCAAAATTTAAAATACATCAAATTGCTCAAAAGAAATGAAAAAAAAAATCAATGGGGTTCGGTAAAGTTGTAGTATAGCTCAGAGAATTTTCCGGCCGGTCAGGCTGAAAAAGACCCTGAACCATTATGTGGTGGAGGAGGAGGCATGAAAGTCCAGTGAGAGAGGAATGCTGGGTCTTTTGCGTGTAAAAACTGTTGAAGCTGGATGTTCTGCTGCTAGGGTAAAGCCATTTGTTGCTCCATGTTTTGTTTGTAGTTTTTCATCTCTTGCTTTTTCTCTGTCAACTTCTTCTCATAAATCGTATACATGAGTGAAGACCAAGCGATCCCCTTGTTTTTCGAGGAATCGTACCTCGGATAGAGACTTCCCTATTTGTACTTGTTGCCTATACAATCAAACTGAGTAGACTGAAAAACAAAAGTAAATTAAAAATTACTTATAAACTATAAGAAAAATAACAAACAGTTGAAACAATTACCTAAAGGAAACCCTCGTCAAGCTCCTCCGGAGTCAGTTCGATAGTTTGAGAAGCACCGCCAAACAGTTTGGTGTTACTATCCATATGGGACTGCATCCTCTCGCTCAGCTTCTTCAAATAAGTCTCAGAAATCTGTTGTGCTTTCAAATCGACATAGCTCCCATCCGATGCAGTGTGTGTCTTCACGAAAACTTCACTAATCATAATAGGTTGCTTCAAATCTTTTCCATCACGATCAGAATAACGAGCGATGCGGGTTTTTGTGGCCTTATTCTTCGCTTCTTCTATCTACCAAGGTTGAACCAGTAATTTCCAAACGTCATTCTCCATGTACTACAGACATTTCCCGCGCTTCTTAGCTTGGCTCATTTTTCCTTTCATTTGATGGACAAAAACTTTCTTGAACTCTGCTCGGATGGTTGTTGTAGTGGTGAGATTTTCGTAGTATGTTTGCTATAAAATTTAAACAAAAAATGTGTGTTAGTAAATAGAAAACTATAGGAAACTACAATATCAATTTTTTTAAAAATTAATAATCATACCGCGAATTTGACGAAATTAGCATCTCATATTTCCCGTAGGGGTTTTGGTACAATTCCACCTTTGACTGTTATACTCAGCCCTCAATATGTTGGAATCTTCTTAGGAATATCCTTGTATATTTTTCCATCAAACTTGTAAGCATAGTGATAAAATTTCATATAAATGCATAAAAATTAAACTATAATTTTTAAAATTCATAAGAACTCATTAAAATTCATTAAAATCCTTAAACATTCATAAAAAATACAAAATAATGCAATAAATGTTATTTACAATTCATTAAAAATCATAACAACTCATAAAAATTCAATTATAATTTTAAAAACTCATTAAAATTCACAAAAATTCAAAAAAAAACATGTAATAGATACTATTTTTTGGATGCTACGTTATTTAACATTGCCTAAAGAAAAAAAATCGTATTTATTGTGTCAAGGGCAAAATTGTCAAAACTATAGGTTAAATTTAACCTATAGTTTTCATGCGACGCTTGGGTGAGATCTAAGCCGTCCATTTCCCTTTTTAATCCTGGCCGTCTGTTTTTTATTTATTCAAAAATACGTTTAGGAAAACCAATTATCTGTTAATTGAGGATCATGACCAAATCTTCCTCTAAAATCCATATCTCTCTAATGGCCGATCGAAAAAATTAGGAAAATTCAATACAGACCTCCTCCTCTCGGATATAAATTCTTTAAAAAATTTCAAAAAAATTTACACGCCTTAAACCCTAGCAATATATTTAAAAATAATTTTCCAGTTATTTTCGAGTTTTTCGGCGCCAGAGCTTCGGTCTTACCAGACAGCTCTTGGGAAGAAGAAGATGGCTCGGGAAAGAAGACCTAATTTTCCTTAAACTGGCTCTGTATTTATCTACCCTATATATTCTCCTTATTTTTTTGTTTATGGAAACACCATTTATGTAATCGTAATCACTTTTATCCCCCGCGTAAACCATTTAATTCGACGTTATCTCAAATTTAATTTTTTTATCTATATTCAAATTTTAAGAGAATTCCGCTGCAATCTATCCCATATACGTGATATCTCAGCCTATACGATCCCTAAAAGCAAGTTTTGCATATGTCTGTCATTGGCAGTTCGTAGTCCTCATCCAGTCCTTCCCATTCGCTGTAGTAATGTACTATTAGGATGAATTCTCCTTTCCATGTGAATTTTCCTTGGACATATGATTCTTTGAGTATCTTGAGAACATTTTCTCCTTTCCAACGTAGACTTGCTGGTCCACTATACACATGTTCTCTAATTTTTCCCACAAACTCCATTGTACTTCTCAATGTTGTTCTATTTAACTCTCCAAGAATTTCTAATCCTCTTTCTCTAGAGGTATCTCCTACACATATTAGAATTATCCCAAGAAAAAATCTAGTGTTTAGGTTCCCTTTTTTTGTTGCTTCGTCGAGCAACTCTAATCACTCATTAAAACAATTTTTCAGAAAGTAATTTTCTGCTCCATTGTACTTCTCAATGTTGTTCTCAAAGGTGTTACCTTTGCTTGCTAGCTTCTCATGAAATTTCCTGAAAAGAGCTTCATTCCTTTTCTATGGATAGAATGGAATAATTTCAAGGTCTAGCTTTGATAACACCTCTTCTCTTTTGCAGATTTGTCTAAATCATCTAGATACTAACTTCAATTAATCGAACATATACATTTCTTTTGGTGCGAGTCTTGACAATATGTTTGTTAGTATGTTGTCGAAGATCAAAGTCATCATATCCATTTTTGGGTTCACCTTTTTCTGTAAACAATTTAGGGATGATTTAAAATTAAATAATATTTTAAATTAACATGAAATAATAAACTTCTAATCTGAACAATCAAGTCGATATTTTATATTACTTTTTAGAAGATATCTAAAATTCTAAACAAGGTATGTAACAATAAACAAGCAATCTATACCTTAAAATTGAACAAAAAATCTTTTAGTTTCAATGAATAATATATGATTATAAGTTCCTATTCTAACGATAAAATATGTAATTATAACTTACAACTTTTCCAAAATCATACCTTATTAGCGATCGGTGTAGAATCTCTGTTTCTCTTCATTTTTTCTATAAAATAGATAGGGGTAAATAGTTAGCACAAATAACAACATGGCATCAATCGTTTGCTCATATATCAATCGATAATACTTCTAATTATGTTAGTTCTGATGTCAAAAAAACTTCTCTTCAAAACAACCGTTTTTTGTTCTTTTACTCTTAAACGGTTTTCTTATGTTGTTAGATTTATGGTAATGAAATATATAAAATATATAGTGTAAAAAACAAAAATCTCTTGCACGATCTTCTTTGCCTTAATGTGTGTAACAGTTTCCAATAAGTTCTTATTTCTATTTTAGTTTAAAATAATGTGTATAAATATATTTTAATTTTTTAGTAATTAGATTAGGATTATAGGTTACTGTAGTCTGGAAAAAATCTTTTATGTATCTTTGGGAGTAGTGTACAGTTTAATATTTGCCTTAATCATTACAACAGTTTCCTTATAAAAGGTTGGTTGATTTTGTTTAAAGTTTACTCATATGAAAGCTATAGTTAAATCAAAATTCCTTAATTATTAATTATATTCACTATTTTAAGCTATAATTATTCTTAAACTATTACTGTAACAGTATCTACCAGTTCTTTTAATAGTCTTTAAAAATATATATTTTTAGTATAAAGTATATTGTTACTTGATTTTATCTTATAGTACTCTATTATACTTTCAATAACCTTAGTTTTGATGTCTTATTTTAAGTTATCCTTTCAATTGACGAACTTTTTGATTTATTATTTTATACTATATATAATTTAAATTAATATGGTATTAGGCTGAATATCATTTGAAACGTAAGACCACCTCCAAATAGACTTTCTTAGGAGAGTTCTTAGTATTTTAAAAAATAAATTAAATTACTAAAATGAAAAAGAGAATATAATGTGGTTCTTGAAAAGGAAAAATAATCAGAAACAAATGTAGAAGGGTTCTTGCCACATGTCACTTTCTTATTAATCATAATTATAAAAAATTTACATTTAAATTAAAATTAAATTCTAACACAAAATATTATGTGCTCTAATATGTAAGATAAATTGTTGATCAAACATTATTGTTTGTAATAGCTTTTTGAAGATGTTTAAAATTTTAGTAATGATTATTACGGTTTCCAAGATTGTTTTATTTTCTTTGAAACCTTTCAATATTATATATTTTATTTTTATGTTAATGAAGTATTTATCTAATAAAATGTTTTCCAATTTAAATCAGTTGTAATTATGTGCAAGTAAATGTCAAATCGAATTTTTGTAACCAACTTTTTTTCCTTTAGTTTTTTCTTAATATAAGTTTTAGGTTGAAGATGTTTGGTAACAAAAGATGTAATACAAAATGTTGATAAAAACAAATCTTTTGTAAATACGTTTGGTAGAAGTTGTAAAGTCTAAAATTGACCTTAATGATTATAACGGTTTCCAAGATATCTTTATTTTCTTATTTTGTTTAAAAATAATATTATACTTTTTTTTTAGTAATGATGTATTATCTGATAACTAATTTTGTCCTTCTGAAATGAATTATTCGTATATTTAAATAATTTTTAAACCCCATTTGTCGTCTAACTATTAAACGTCTTACAATTTAAAATTATAACAAAGTTTTAATCTTATTTTTGTAAGAATAGGTAAAAGTCATTAACATTATTACTAATACACAGATGTCTGATTATAAATTTCACATTATATAAGAATTCAAATTACTTCTAATAATCATTAAATACAAACTCTAATTCGTAAACCCAAAGACATATATAACAACTTTCTGATATTGGTTCATCATTATCCTCATCAATATCATCCCAATCTTCGAAATACTTAGCCATTTCTAAAAATGTCCTGTCGCAGTTACATCCTTCTCTCGCTTAAGACATTTTTAGATTATTTAATACATTTTCTCCACGCCAAAGAAGTCCTGTCGGACCGAAACAAACCCTTTGTCAAATTTCTCTGACGTATGCTAATGTTATACCTATTGTCGACCTATGTAGTGTTCTCAAAATTCCGGAGCCTTCTTCCTTATACTTATGTCCTAGACATACGTAGATTAATCCATAGACGAATTTTGCTTCTGGTACTCTTTGGCACTAGTTTCTAATATTTTTTTTAATCCTTCTTCTGGCAAACTTTCAAAGAAATATTCCCGTACACCGCACCTATATATTGTATTCAGCATTCTAGAGTCCTTTTAGGATCATTTTGGCATGCACATTGCATTTCGAGCGTCTCTGGTACTTTGGAGCATATTGGAGTATTCTGGAGCGCAATTGGTATAAGGACTGCAAGGATGAGCCTAAGAGAGAATGTCTGAATTGAAGACCTTGAAAACTGAAGATTGCACAAGCTAAATTTGTTCATTCCGTCGGTACCCTGCGAGTGCAGTAGAAAAACTAAGCCAGGAATGCAAAATAATGAAGCTCAATGTCCAACTCAGTCAGTACCTTGCGAGTGGAGCATAATGACCAAGCCAGAAACATGAATTTTGGAGCACTTTCCAGTCTAATTCACCTGGTAACCCTGAAGCTGAGATTTTTGGAAATGGCTGATGCTGAATTCTAAGCTCGCCAGTCACCCCTGAAGCAGCATCAACCAACTTCATTAATTTGACCGACTTTATTTTTTGCTGACTTGGATTAGGGCTTCTATATTTTAGGCCTTATAGATACCCCTTTAAGCGAAAAACACTGTAACCAAGTTTTTACTCCTTTTAGCTAGATATGAGATATTCTCTCATTGTCTATTTCTCTGTTCTTTACTTCTTTGATGAAAACTTGGAATCTTTGTTGAAATTTGAGTTTGGTTAGTTTGATTTCGTTTTCAGCTTTGATTTCTGTCTTTCATTATGCTTTCTGTTTATGTGTTTGAAGCTGAGTATCTGGATATGGTTAGTGAGTAGTTCATTTAGGGTTTTGTGAGGAGATGGAGTAGATCTGGGTTTGATCATGGGTGTTGGTCTTGTTGCTTGAATTCTGTCATAAGTTTTGCTAGATTGACTGTTCTTACGGCTTATTTCAACTTGATCACTTAAAATCTGATTCGTAGCTGTCTTGCCCGAAAGGTGTTTGATGATATGCTAGGCTTAGATTCGATATAGGATTGTTGGTTCTGACCCAAGGGATTAGCTGTTCAGAGCATCAGTTGGTTGGGTAGGATAACTTCTTTATGCTAGTTTGAGCGTGGATCACCAAGAGATTTGTGTTAGGTCACGTTCAGGCTGAGATTTCTTGACCATGAGAATGGCTTGATTATTTGATATTCATATCCTTAACCCTAAGCTTGCCTGTTAGATTGCTAGATGAGATCTAAAACCCATAGTTAGGCTTAGATCGTTGACTCCACTCTCCTCATGAACCCGTTTTTTCCTTTGATTGCATTTGATTGTTTATTCTGTTTTTCCTTTAGTTCCTCTGTTTGCATGCTCTGTTTTTCTGTCTTGATACTCTGTTTTCATTTCTGCTCAGTTTGATATTTCAATTTGATAGTTACCCTTCAAGACAGTTTTTGTGCATGCTCTGTTTTTCACGTTTTAGCTTATTGTGACAGAATCGCTTATATTGCTTGGATTTGCTTGAATTAGATATCCATCCATACCCTGAATGTTAGCAGCTCACTTTGGTTTGACAACCTTACATGCTATAAGGATTTGATAATGATAGGCCTAAAACCATGTTATCAAAATCTAACAAAGTTCTTGAAGATTTTCGGGAATTTACAGAGAGGAGACTTCACGTAAAGTCTGTATCTAAAAGTAGACTTCACATGAAGTCTGCTAGTCAACGCAGATGTTAGTTTTATCATTGACCAATTTTCTAGGTTATAATGGTAGACTTCATGTGAAGTCTACACACTTTTCTTTGAACACAAAAAAATATTTTCCACAGACTTCAGGTGAAGTCTGCGTAAATTTAGGTTAGTTTTGCAATTGACCAGTAGTTTGGCTTTTTCTGCAAACTTCACTTGATGTCTGCGGAAATATTTTCCTAGTAGACTTCAGCAACAGACTTCATTTGAAGTCTACTTTTTGTTAAGGGGTTTAGTTTTGCAATTGACCAAAAATAGCAAATGTTGACCAAAAAATCGCAGACTTCACGCGAAGAGTAGACTTCAAGGGCAGACTTCAAGAGAACTCTGCAAATATCATAGACTTCATGTGAAGTCTGATATTTATTATTAAAATGTTCATTATTTATTAAAATAAAGTAGACTTCAATTGAAGTGTCCGCTACATTTCGAGTAGACTACTCTTGAAGTCTGCTTTTGTCGCACACTTCTTGTGCAGACTTCGCTAACCTGTCTTTTCCCGAGTAGACTTCAAGAGAACTTTATGAAAATATGTACTTTTCTTGGGAAATAACGTAGACTTCACTTGAAGTCTACTATATACTCGCAGACTTCATTTTGAAGTTTGCTTAAAAAGTCAACATTTGGTCATTTGCAAAACTAACCATTTTTTTTGGAGAGTTCATTTTGAAGTCTACGCCAAAAAGTCAACATTTGGTCAATTGCAAAAATAACCTAATGAAGTCTGCGGGTGTAAATAGTAGACTTCAATTGATGTCTGCTTTTGATAGAGTAAAATTCAAATGAAATCTACTATTTATACCTCGAGACTTCATGGGTATACTTCATGTGAAGTCTACTCCAAGTAGAAATCACATGAAGTCTACTCCAAGTAGACATCATCTGAAGTCTGCAACGTAAACTTTTGTAAAAATTCTTTTAACGTATGTTTAAGTATTTTATGTATAATTTTTTGTATATTTCCTATGATTTTATGATAATATGTTTGTTTCTATATAAATTTAACATGTTTATGTATAATGTATAAATTTAATAAATAGTCTAAATAGTTAGGTAAATTATTATATTGTGTTTTCAAATAAATTATGTTGAGTAAATTATTTTTTGTTTGGTGTCACTATTTTTTCCTATAGAATGAAAACATGAATTATGATCCTTATTATTTTGAGCTTTGGTAAAGTTAGTGGATAAAATTATAGAAATTATGATATGATTTAGATCTTATAGTGACACAAGGTTCGTGTGGTACAAGACATAATAACACCTAAAATCCCTTGTGCCATCAAATCAATTACTTAAATATAGTAATTAGCCATAACTTAGAAGTAATATAACAACTAAAACATATGAAAACATAGAATGATAAGACAATTTTCTGCTGAAAAATTCTCCTCCAAAGCTACCAAAACCATCTTCTCTTTCATTTCATTTTGCAATACCTTCGCTTTCCTTTGCTTTCAAAAGCTTCCCAACTGCTTCTTCATAACTTTGTTAAACCTTTTTCTGAGCATCTTTAGCCTTCAAAGCCCTCCAACTGAACATTGTAATCAATTTAAAGAGCTAACAAACTTGATAGCTAAAACTTGAAGCAAACCATTTTACTAGATTTATAAAACATGATCATAGTTTAAACAAACCAGCCCAAGCATTAGTGAAACTGAAACCCAATACCTAGACCTTGAGATGTAAGAGAGAGACGCTTCAACTGTTTACAGATGGAAAGAACCAATGGAAGCGTATTAATTGCTTGTTTAACAAAAACATAACTTGAAATCAAATCAACAAAGCAAGAAGCTAAGATTTTAAACAAGGATTATTATAGAATATATGTTCAATCTAACAAGTACAATGCATAAATTATGAGTCCACATAAATTAGCGTGTCAAACAAAGTGTACAAAAAAAGTATAATCCTAAAGTCTGTAGTAGAAGTTTGAGATTGAAGTCTACAACTGCAGTCTGAGAAGTCTACTCCTAAAGTCTACAAATGCAGTATAGAAAAATACCAAATACCAAATCACAAAATCGATAATATGATGAAATTTATTATAATTGTTGAAAACTATGATGAACGTGCATATAACAAAATTTAATCTTTGTCAAAAGCAAATCTAATATCTACAAACTAGTAAATCTAATCTATTACTAAAAGAAAACCACCTTTCCTGATATTTGTAACAACAAAACACTACATAAATGAAATTATAATAACATTAAAACAAAAGCAAAAATATCTAATCTTTTAGAAATTAAACCTCACATATGAGGTTGAAGGAGATTCAGATTTAAGGAGATTCAGATCTGTAACAGAAAAAAAAATAGAAATCAAGTTCAAATAATAAAACTCAGATTTGTAACAAAATGTGGAAAAAATCATATCTTTAACACAAGAAATCATATATCTTAAACACAGATCTGTAACAACCTATTTTGTTGAAGTCAACGGCGGAGGGAAGAGCAGACAGTGGCTAGAGAGACGACCATACGGTGGCCGGAGAGAGGATCAGATGTTGGCCGCCATAAACTACAACAAAATCGCCAAAAGGTTGAAAGGAGAATAAAGATTTTGTAAACAAAGAAGGAGAGAAGTTGAGAGCTACAAAGAAAACTCAGATCTGTAACCACCTGTAGTTTGAAGTGAATGGCGGCGAGAGGACAAGATGGTGGCCGGAGAGACGACTAGACGGTGGCCAGAGAAGACCGCCATAATCTGCAACATAAACTCATGTGAAATGTAAAAAGTAACAAAAATAGTCATGTGAAATGTTAAATGTAACCCTAAACTCATAGTTTATTTGTGAACTATGTGGTTTGATCTTTATTGGTTTTATTTCACCAAATTTTTGTGAAATTTTATTTTTTATACTTCATAATTGCTTATATTAAGCTTATGTAACTAAAATTTTATTCATATAATACTTATTTTAATTTTAAATTTTTATAAATAAATATAATTAAAGAGGAGACTTCATATGAAGTCTGCTTAATACAGACTTCACTTGATGTCTGCTTTTAAAGTAGACTTCACGTGAAGTCTGTAATTAAAGTAGACTTCATGTGAAGTCTGTAATTAAAGTATACTTCACGTGAGTCTGCAATTTACCCATAAGGGTATATATGTAATTGTGTCTCTAATTTTTTTTGTTTAGTCATGGATGGTAAAATTATAACTTCCTTACCCTCATTGGTTAGTTTTTCATTTGACTTCAAAAAAGGTTAGTTTTTGTATTTAAAATCAAGTTTTGAGTCAATTTTGTAATAATCCCAAAAAAAAATGATGGAAAACCCTAACATTGTTCATATATATTCATGTATCCTTTCATTTGGCTCATTGATTAAAGAATATTTAGTTGTTTGTTTTTTATTTGGTCATTCTTTTCATGTTTTCTCTATATCTTAATGTTACAAAGCATGATTTTTGTGTCATGACTTTACCTGATGATATTCTTATTACAATAGTTGCATATTGTGCAGCGTTGTCTACTTCTAATGTTAGTAATCTAAGAAAAGTCTACAAAAATTTTCGCTCTATATGTAACAAACGTATAGTTCTCAGCCGACTATCTCTTGAAAGAATATACCTTATATCCATCTTGGAGCAATCCTCAGAGATGTTATGCAAGATACAACAAACTAAAATTATGTGAGAATCCTCAAGCTTTTTATCATTTGGGAATAGTTTGTTATTTCCTTGACAATGGTAAGGAAGAGGGACTCATATTGTTACGTGCAGCTGCTCATAAATGTTTACCTCTTGCAACCTATATCTACATTGTTATTCTAATATCTACTGGAGATATAGCTAAACAAAATACTGCTTTTGATATCTTGTGTGTTCTAATCCAACCTCTAATGTCTAAGACATTAGAGTACCTTGAGATAATTTGGGGTCAAACAAATAGATATTTTATGTGGCGTGCTCATTCTGTATTGTCTGATTTTAGATCATCTTATATTAAACAGACTCACCGGTGTGATGGTAAAACTTCCAGGTTTTTGAGTTATAGGAATCTTTGACATTCATATTCTTCTAATAACGATACTTTGGCATCGTCTATGTGTATGATTTGTCTTTGGGATCATCAGATCACTCATTTATTTAATGGTTTGTAATTTTATTATTTGTGTTGTTTCATTATTTAATCATAGTCTTATGGTTCATCTAGTATGATTTATTATTCTTATCTAATCATTCATTTCCATAATTTTTAGCTTGTTCTTAAAACGAATTTACCAACAATCTTGATAATTATGTAAATAACAATAAGAATAATATATATCTATTAATTCTAGAAGTTTGTAATTGAATTTTAAACTGACATAAAGATAGTCTCATTTATGAATACATTATTCGAATATTAATAACTTCCTTAAGTGTATATATTATACATTTTTCTTTATGTTGAAATTATCGATTATGATTATCAACATATCGTTTAGCTACATGGTACTGAATATATATATATATATATATATTTACTTGCAAACTTTTTTAGTAGTTGGTTGTGTGTATATATATATATATGTATATATATAGAGCTATTTAGATGTATATGGGTAACTGATGAAAAAAATTTATTAGGTCAGCTATATTTTCTGTTCGTCTCAGTACCTTTGAATATGGAGAATAGAGGAAAAGTAGAAATTCAATCTTCCTCCAAACATCGTCGATCAAAACCCAATCATGATAATATTGAGAACGTTGTGTCATTTTATGACAAGTGAACGTTTCATCTCATTATCAAGGGAATGTTTTAGGTTCTGATACTCAATCAAGTTCTGTGTACTCTAGGTTGTTTCAAGACATTACAATCTCTTCCTTTATAAATTCTGGTGGATCTCTGAATTCACATAGTACTATTACTGATCATCTCAGAGATTTGTATTATTTGTAATTTCATGTCCATTCTATATTAGAATTTGAATCATATTACATTTTAATTTTGTTTTTTTTAATTATTTTTTAAATACTACTTGCTCTTTTTTATTTTAACTTCTTATTATCTTAATCCTAATATTTGTATCAGTTCCACCAAATGGAGTTTTGTCAGATCCTACATCCGCCCCTATTAGTGGTTATAGTCCACATAGTGTATCTAGCAAGACTTCACAGCCTTTCACTAGAACACTTGGTGATAATCATGGAAAAAAGATCTAAATTACCTGGGTACTAATTATCGTATTGATACATTACTAATACAGATTTAATAATATTAAAATGGTTGTTGTAATTTTTGCTGAAATTATAATATTTTTAGTTGTAAATCTCATGGATGATATAATGGAGGATAACGAACAATCGGATGAATCAGATTTTGATGTTAACGATAATTTTTATGGTTATTGTTTTTATTTATGTTGTGAGTAGAAATTGTTATATTGATTTATTTTTATTTTATTTTGATATATTTTATGTAACTTATTTTGAGTATTAATCTGGTGATTATGATGAGGATCAAATCTATGATTTTTCTGGTGGAGATGATGTCATTGATGAAGATGAAGAAAATATTGCTGAAGTGTCTCCAAACCATATATCCGATGAATCTCTCTTGCATGTTAGTAGCAAAAATACTGAATCTAATAAACAATAATCTAAAGGTATTGTTCTTATGTTGTTATTATTCATTTATTTGTTTCATGACATAATTTTGTTTTTATTTTTTGTTTTTGGGAAGACATCGATACTTATATTGATGTTGGTGATCCTGATTATAGTTGTGAACATTGTGGCGCACTCTTTTGGTATGGTCAGCACCTCAATAGAAGGAAAAGAACATATAAACCAATTTATAGTGGTTATTATTGTATGCAAGGACAGGTCAAATTGCCTCTTGTTCCTAATTCTCCAGAAGTTATGTGGAGATTGTTTACCGGGGTTGATCAATTATCAAAGCATTTTAGAGATGACACTAGATCGTACAATATGGTTTTCTCAATGACGTCACTTGGTGGAAAGGTAGATCGTTCTGTTAAAAAAGGTAGAGGGCCAAAGATGTTTGCTATTCAAGGTGAGAATTATCATCTTATGGGTTCTTTGAAGCCTAAGGATGGTGATTATGCCAAGTTTCAGCAATTATATATTGTAGACACTGAAAATGAGGTTGAGAATAGGATTGATGTTATGAGNCACTGAAAATGAGGTTGAGAATAGGATTGATGTTATGAGGTTAGTTATAACTTATTTGTTTGTATAAAAGTTTATGTTTATTTATTATTTTCTTTATCTAATATTAATCTTATAATCGTTATGCATGTAGCAAAGGTAAAAATGCTCAACCAGTGCAGAAGAGGAATAAATTCAAACCTGAAATTATCGAGATAATTATGAAGATGCTGGATGAAGTAAGTCCTCATGTCAAGACAATTAGGACTGCAAGGGATAGGTTTCAGATATATGATAATGAGAATCTTCAAATGAGAATCATAGCTAATAGAAGTAGAGATGGAAGATTATATTGTCTACCAACTGCTTCTGAAGTGGCTACACTCATTTCTAGTGACTTTCACGCGAAAATGAATAAACA
This sequence comes from Lepidium africanum, assembly GCA_900406405.1. Lineage (NCBI taxonomy): Eukaryota > Viridiplantae > Streptophyta > Magnoliopsida > Brassicales > Brassicaceae > Lepidium > Lepidium africanum. The sequence goes on from OVAX01002368.1 coordinate 28,128, forward strand.
TGACATTGTTCTTGAAACAAAATCAGGCAAATTGAAAAGGATTGGTGAACTTCATATTTTGTATTTAGTTTTGTAGAATCCTACTATTTTTCCGAGTGGTGAGGATGGATTTCATACAAGAATAAAGAAATGAGAAAAGCTAATAGAGGAGATAAGAAAATATTAATACAAGTATGCATTAGTTTTTTGCCTATAGGCTTCAAGAAAGGAATTCGGAAAAGCACGTTTTGCTTCTTTCTAAGTGTCTTCTCCAGCAGTTTGTTGTTGATGCTTACACCATGATTGAATCTACTAGGCTCCAATATCTTAAAAAAAATCTGAAAAAAAACTGAGGAGTACTAACATTCAGAATGTTAAGCAGACAAAAGAATCAGGAAGCACCGATCTTAGTAATCAAGGAAAGAGACTATTGATTCCAGCTTCTTTGTAGGTGGTCCTCGCTACATGCAGCAACGTTATTTGGACGCTATGACTACGTGTAAGCAATTTGGTTTTCTGGATTTGTTTATTACGTTCACATGTAATCCCAAATGACCTGAAATCACTAGATTTAAGGAAGAGCGTGATTTGATTTGAAAAGCAAAGATAGGCCAGATGTGATTGCTAAAATCTTTAAGATAAAGCTAGATAATTTAATGGATTATTTAACCAAAAAACATGTGTTTGGTACAACTACTTCAGGTAATTTAGTGTTATTATTTATTTGAATATTTTGTATTAAATTTAATCGCGAGTGTATTTTACTTTGTATTACCAAGTTGTCATTATTTATTTCTGACACACTTTTTTCAGCTATGTATACTGCGGAGTTTCAAAAACGTGGTCTTCCTCATGCTCATATATTAGTTTGGATGAAAGCCGGATCAAAATTCACTAATGAAGACTAGGTTGATAAAATTATTTGAGCTGAAATTCCTGACAAAGAGTCTGAACCTGAGCTATATGATGTAGTACAAAATTGCATGATTCATGGTCCTTGCGGTAATGCTAATACTAACTCTCCATGCATGGTTAATAGTAAATGTTCAAAGTTTTTTCCTAAACTATATTTTGCTTATTCAAAGATCGATAATGAGGGGTTTCCGGTATACCGTAGGAGAGATATAGGCCGGTATGTTGAGAAGGGTGGAATTCATTGTGATAATAGGTATGTTGTTCCGTATAACAAGAAGCTCTCTCTCTCCTGTATGGAGCTTATATAAATTTTGAATAGTGCAATCAATCAAGTGCGTGTAAGTAACTATTCAAATACGTTACGAAAGGACAAGATCATGTTACCTTTACCGTTGGACATGCTATTTCTGCAAATGATAAGAACGAACTTCAAGATTTTTTTGATTGCCGGTACGATTGTTTGAATTTTCTTCGAAACTTAGTATTTTCATTGTTCATCCTTTTAATTCTTTTAAGAAAATTTTATGATTTTATTTTTGTTGTTTATAGGTATGTTTCGGCATATGAAACTATGATAATATTTGAATTCGATATTTATTTCCATACTACATCGGTTTTAGTTCTTTATTTTCACGAAGACGGCAAACAACCTATATACTTCAACGATAATGATACGGCTGATGATGTTTTAGAACGTTTCTCAGGTGATAGAACACAATTTCAAGCTTGGTTTGAATTGAATAAGCCATAAATTTTTGCCAAGACATTGCTTTACGAGGAGATACTTAATTACTACACTTTGAACCGTAAAGTAAAGGACTGGCAAAAAAGAAAACGTAGTGGTTTTGCTGTTGACAAAACCAATTATGTACCGAGGAAAATTGAAGAGTGCTATTATCCCAGAATGCTTCTAAATCAACAGCGTGGTCCAACAAGTTATGATGACCTAAAGACTTTTGGGGTGTTGTGCATGACTCTTTCAGAGATACCTATTTTGCAATGGGCTTGCTCGATGATGATATAGAATATATTAATGCAATCAAAGAAGCAAGTTTTATGTGTTCGGCTCAGTACACAAGGAAGTTATTCACCATAATGCTTCAAGCAGACATTTTGACTAAACACGAAGAAGTTTGGGAACAAACTTGGATGTTTCTATCTGAAGACATGCTTTACAGGAGGAGGAACCAGTTCAAAGATCAAGGTACTAGCTATTATTATAGTCATATGCGTAAATATCTTATATATTATTTATTAAATTAATATTGTTTTCCAATTGTATCATCAACTTTTAAAGTAATTCTTACCAATGTCATATTTTTATATGTAATTATTGTAGGTCTA